>JAJIYU010010647.1:0-15898 GCA_030144865.1 Tinospora cordifolia | reverse complement strand
TCCTCAAGCGACTTCTTTTAAGGTAAATTTTCTTTTCAAAATCTTCAAACATTCTTTACTTGCATATATTTCTTGCTTGTAACATTGGATATCCTTAACTCAAGATATTGAACTAGCAAACCCTTAGGGATTCTGTACTTCTGTGGGAATCATCAAATTATTAGTTTCATGGCTGGCAAGTTGCTAAAATACAAGAACCTAGAGTTGGAATATTCCATATTGGACATGCAATTATCAAGTAGTTAAATAAACAAATTTTGGTGGAATCAACTCAGGAACCAATTATCTGATACTGCTTAACATGGGTTTCCTTATAAAAAATGTAGTAGCTATTATTATTTTTGCTTTCAAAGAAGTTATAAATTGTTTATGCTTCATAATATCTATCTACTTCAATAATGCATCTACAGGTAGAAACCTGTCTTGTTATTTTTATTGATTCAAAATTCCATATGATTTGAGAATACTCTAAATTTTTGCGCAAGTAGCCATAGCATTTAGTGTTCCATAGCTCAAAAGCTTGGGGAAAGATTTCGTATGTGAAGGAAATGAATAAAGAGGAACCACCAAACTCATAAATTGCATGCATGGATATCTTGATGTTCATGGGTTTCTAGAGTGGTAGTAGGGATGAGGTAATTCTATATTTGGTGAAGATTGAGTTGCAAACTAACATTTGGATACTGTAATAATTTCAATTTGGATGATGATCATGCATTTTCCTCTTTTCTGTCAATTGTAACTTGCTCCGTCAATCCATTATTCCCCTCACCCTCTTCTTTATCTATCTGCTCCACATCTTCATCACTTTCTTTATCAGAATTCTTTCCTATTTGTGCAATGATATTGCCAAGTAACCTTGCTCAGAAAAGAGCAAAGGTCAGGCAATTTTCTACTCTTCTAGCAGCAGCGGGTTTTGCTTTGCATGAGGCAGAGCTGGTGTTGTCTGAAAGGATGAATGACGTAATGGTTTCAGCTGAAGTAAGGTACAGGGATGGAGAGATCATGTCTCGGGGTTATAGCAGATTATATGTGGATAATGAACTTAAAAGTTTGGAGAATACAGAAGGAATATGTCATATAATGTCTCAAGGATTTTAAAGGGCCCAAAAAGAGGAATGTTATTGAAAAAGGCAGCAGCAAAAAGCAGAAATAGAAATTCATTAGATGAAGATCATGCCTGGAATGTGCAGGGTTGGGATGTCAGTAAGAACTGATGCATGATTAAAGTGGTGATGTGGAAAACAAATTATGATATGGTGATTATGTAGGAACCAAGATAGAGAAGGTTGGTCAAGGACTAATTGGACGGTTGTGAGGAGGACAGCACAAAGGTTGGGCTATCTTACCTTCTGTGGGGGCTTCTGGAGAAATTCTATAATGTGGGACTCAAGGGTGGTGGATGTAGCCAATTGTCACATTGTGAAATTTTTTGTTATAGCTTAGATGAGGGATAACAAGAATAAGTAGTGGCGGCTGACAAGAGTTTACAAGCCTTTATCTCCTACTTGGAGAGATTGTTTTGGGAAGGAATTTGTGGGTTCATTGGTGATTTGAAGAAGTTATAGTTTGTATGATGGGATGGAAGAAAATGGGGATTGATCGGTGGAACTTGATGCTTTTAGGAAGGCTTCTGAGCTAGATCTTGAGCTATCTTTGATGGAGCATATGGTGGCTTTGCAAAAGGCTAAAATAAAATGGTTAGGAAGGGAATGCCAACATTAGTTTCTTCCATAAAACACTTAATGCGTGTAGGAGTAGGAGTCGTGTTACATCAATTGAGAGAATGATGGGGTGAGCATTTCTGGTGCAGCAGACAGGGTGTTGGGGCCAATTGTGGACTACTTTAAGGTGTATTGATCTAATGACATATATAAGTGGGTAATAGAAGGATCAGAGCGGGCTGGTTTCTCAAATAATTTCTTGAACTTTCATTCTAAAAGGATGAGATAAAGGGTTATTTGTTGTGATCATTCTGAGGCACTGGGACTAGATGGGTTTACCTTGTCAATTTTTCCAGAAATCATTGGAAGTGATGAAGGATGATCATGAAGGCGGTTGATGAATTTGATGACTGGGTATTAACATGGTCAAGAATGCATATATTTGCTGGATTCAGATGCATGATGTTTGAAGGCCTATCACCCATCAGCTTTGTCATATCCTATATAAGATCATCTAAAAAAATGATGTCTATGAGACTTAGAAAGATATTGCATAAGACGGTGAACAAGACAGAAGCAGCCTTTATACAAAGGAGGCAAAATCTAGATGCAATGCTTGTGGTGGATGAAGCGATTGAGGATTATCAAGATGGCAACAAAGCAAGTCTGATATTTAAGGTTGATTTTGCCAAAGCATATGAAGTGGATAGGATTTTTCTCAAGTGTGTGATGAAGAAGAAAAGGTTTGGTGAAGGTAGATCCAATGGGTAACGGGATGTGTGATCTCAGCTACTTATTTGATGTTTATAGATGGACCAAGAGGAAAATTTGTAGCTAGCAAAGGCCTTTGTCAAGGAGACCATTTGTTTCTCTTCTCGTTCACTTTGGTGGGTCATGTGCTTGCGTGAATGGTGAAGAGAGCTCAAAACCATGATTCGATTAAGGTTTCTATGGTGGGAATGACAAGATGGAGGTGCCTTACTACATTATGCAAGTGACACTGTTCAAGCCGCCGGTAGAGAAGAACATAGTACTTTGAACAACCTACACTTTTTGGTGAGTTCTCAGGGGTAGAAGTTAACATGAAGAGATGTTAAATGGCCCAACTAACTATGGAAAAAGATATGATCCTATCCGTGGCTAATAATGCATGACGTGCAATACGTATATAACCAATGTGATGGCTAGGTTGCCTTTGGGGTATAGTCCTAAGTCAAGAGAGTTGTAGGACCCAGTGATGCGAACTATTTCTAGGTGACTGCAGAGATGAAAGCATTCATTCTGCTCAAAGGGTGGGAAATTGGCCTTAAAAAAGGTTGTTTTAGATGCAATTCCGGCCTTCTTTCCATCTTTATTTAAAGTACCAAAAGGGAGTAGCCATAGTACTGGAGAAGAGGATGAAGTTGTTCTTTTGGGGAGGAATAGGTTAGGTTGTCCCAAAATTTAATTAAATGAGAAATTGTTTAAAAATCTGTTGACCAGGTAGGTCTTGCCATTGGGTGTATCATGGAATGGAATAGGGCATTCTTTGGAAATGGCTATTGAGATTCTTACACAGCTGAGGGTCACTTTGGGTAGGGTAGTTGCATGTAGGCTTGGCCCAGATTTCTATGTGGAGGGGGAATAGGCAGCAGGGGAGGAAGGTTCTCTTACAGAGAGGCCGTGAAAGTTCATGATGTCTCTGGGGAATGAAAATTTTCTTACATACGCCTTTTCATCAATGATGGAAGAAACTTTTCATCTCTTGGACTACAGATAGATTGGCATTTGGCATTTTCTTTTCGGGGATTATATAGACTTTATACCCTTCACAATAAACATATTTGAAACCTCACCCTCCCTTCTCATGGTGTGACATGAAACTCACACTTTCCTAGAGCTTTTACTCTTAGAGAGCAACTTGAAACACCAAATCTTTTACGATTTTAGAAAAAATTCGCCTCTAAAATAGAATAGACCAGATAAGTTTAGCTTGTCCCTCAAGACAAATGGAAAATTTTCATGCTAATCACTTGAGGCCAATCCCACTTGCACCTTTTCCCAACCCACCTAGCAGCAAATGTTTGAAAAATACATGTTTCATCTAAAGTAGAAATATTGAGCTGGCTCCTAGCCCTTAGGAGAATCAATACCATGGATATGCTTCAAAGATGTTTTCCACAGAAAATATCTTTCCCCACATTATTGCGTTCCTTATTTTCTAGTGCAGGAAATAGTAGACCATATATTTCTTCATTATTCAATGGCAAGATATGCGAGACAAGTGGAGGCTCTTCTATGGGGATAGGTTTACTCCTCCAGTGCCTATTAAGGATTGCCTATGCCCGAAGAGGTATATCACCACATCTCTTCTTAGGAAGGTGACTAATGTGGGTTTTTAAACAAACCTTGTGGCAAATATGGCTTGAATGTAATAGAAGAATCTTCAATGAGTCATAGAAAGATAGAGCTAACTATGGGAGATTTCAGACTGTGGCAAGTTCTTGGGTGTTCGCATTGGGTCTACTTATGGGGCCCTCTTTTATGGTACTTTTGTATGGGCCAGTTTCTGCCAAGGAATGTAGGAGTTCTATGATCAATGTGGCATTCCAATACTCTGTTGGCTGGATTAAGTAGCTGCCATTAACGGAATGAATAAATTTTTGTTTCCTCTCAAAAAAGGAAAAAAGTTGCAAACTAACATTGCTCGATGCAACAGGTTCATATTTTTCCGAGCTGTTGTTGCACTCTATGCACCCACATTCAACAAGAAGGAATTTTTCCCTGAATGCTTGCCTTGCCTTCCTGACTCCGTCCTTCCTACGGCAGTTGCCTCCCAAACCGCAATTCTGCAAATAGCCGCCATTTTTGGTGTAACCAAACATTTTATCTTCTCTGATGGAATTACTCTGCCCGAGACAGAAGATTATGGGAAGGATTCTGCTGCACCTTGAGTATTTAGACGCTTGTGAGGCACGTTGTCTGGCTGTAAATAAATACTCAATTCTTTAAGCCCAAAACAGGTTGGAGGTGAATGAGACGTTTTTCCTTTTGCCTTTTGGCGTGTAAATCACAGTTCAAATCTTCCTTTCTTTTTTCTTTTTTACTTGAATATGTGCTTTCATTTTGTTGAGCATAGCACGTAGGATCGAAGCTGTGCTACAGAAGCCGGAAACAAAGATGCGGGTCACGAGCCTTGTACACAGCTACATTTAGCTTAGCGGTTAGCAGGCAGAAATTCTTGTACCATTAATTTTCTTTAAATGGCTGCGAGAAAAGACTTGCTGTATGTCATTTTCCAGACGCTAAGCAATTTGAAAAGTTCGTCATTTGTGTAACTGCTACTATGCAAGCCAATTTACGTAGGGTCTTTTGTTCTTTTTTTTTTTTTTTGGTTTTTTTTTAATCTGCTCGGAATGTTACATGAACTCAGCAAGGTCATAGTAATTCTATCATTCTCATGTTGGGCTTGCTTTAGATTTTAAATAAGGGCAAAACAGATTTTTATATAAAAAAGTAATTAATATTATAAAAAGATCGTGTATATGAAAAATATACAATTAAAAAAACTTAAATAATCAGTTGTAGCAAGAGGCAACATTTCGAAATTGAAGCAATGATATATTTAACGGTAGTATTTATGTGATTTTGTGTAAAATAGAAATTATAAAGAGATTGAGAATTCTCTTTTTATTATTTTCATTGCATTTCATTTGTCCAGCAAAAAAAAAAAAAAGATTTTGTTATCAGTTTTTTGTTGAATATACAAATTCAAAATCCTTCAGTCAATTAGTTGCAGAAAAAGTGGCAATATAGAAGAAAATAATTGCAAAAAAAAACCAGTAAATGGGGTTAAATCATAGTTATAAATATGATTATTCTTCTAAAAATTTATGTAATCTCTTTTGAAAATTGATGTGTCTTTGAAATTACGAATATATACAGTGCATTGAAGATGTATGATAAAATGGCTCGTAAAGAGTTTATGAGATAATTGCAATTTTAATATATAAAATAAATATATATCAGTAGCATATGATTCTTTATGTACAATTACTGTGATATATAAAAAACTCAAAGTTTTATTTATCTTACAAGTAATGGATGACTTACAAATATTAATTGATATTATGCCTATTTTAATTTAAGACAATGAAGTATGAGTTGATAAAACAAAATATAAAAATCTCAAAGTGGATGACGCGCTAATTTTGAAATTATATATATATTATCTTGGTGATCAATGGTAATATGAAACTATATATGTATACTAATGATATATAATATTTTAATGGTACATAACATGTACACGTAATATATAACTTTACCAAAAATTTATGCAACTCGCTTTTCATTTACAACTTATTCAATTTCTACGAGGCATTTTATCATACAATTTCAATGCGTAATATGTATTCATAATTATAACTGCTCGTTATCGTTGTAGCTGATACAATCTTTGTACAATAAACCAAAAAAAGTTCAATCTTCCATCTTCTAAACAATAATTCAGTAAAAGTAAATACCCCAAAATTTTTAAATCAATAATTACTCAAGATGACCATCATTAAGTATTAAATAACTTTGGTTAACAAAAATTGATCATTATGAAGAATTAGACTACTCAACTAGTCTTACACGGAAACGATAAACTTCAAAAAATTATTTCGAAGGTAAAACGATCAAATTAGACAACGTGCTTTGTGTCAAAATGTTCAAGATGCCGAAAAGAGTTTAAAAAAGGTAATAATAATAATAATAATAATAATAATAATAATAATAATAATAATAATAATAATAATAATAATAATAATAATAATATAAAAATAATAATTAAATATTTTAACAGTGTTATGAGTAGAAAAGTTGATTATTTTAATTGATTAACATAATTAATTAAACTTTATCTTTAATGATGATAGTATTTTTCAACCATCGCCACTATTATATTTAATTAATTAAAAATGTGCTATTTTTAATTAATTAAAGATAACTTTAAACTACATGAATAATAATTTTCAAATACTACCACTATTGTCTTTAATTAATTAAAGATGATAGTGCCATCTTTATTAATTGAAAATGACTTTAAAGTATATGAATAATATTTTTTAAACTACCACGATTAATACTTACAATTGCTTGCAAACAAACATGCATAACTCTCATTACCTCTTTATTATTCTAACATAGCTTCTACCATATCCTAAAATGATCAAAGCTCTATTATAGATAAAACGTCTTTCCCCTCATTTTCCCCACAACAAATTTAAGCATTTGAAGTATGCTTGAGAGGTAAGGAAGAAGAGGAGAGTTTGGAGGGAAGAGTAGCTAAAGTTGATGTATAAGTTTTCTTCTTAGTCTCTTTAAAATTCTATTTTTATTTCTTTTATTTCATGCAAAGTTTTAGTTACGCTATGACCTAAAAAGATCACATCATTTTTGATAAGTTTTTGAAGACCATAGAATGCCCAAAAGGTCCAAATCCTTCACCCTCAAAGAGTGGTTAGAATAAGCTTTTCAACACCTTTGAAACCACAAAATTCTGACAATTGTAGCCCTTGAACCAAGGTTGAAATTATCACCCAACATTAATTACAAAATAGTAACTTTCATGCCATATTTGGAATGGTGTAGGCATGATCCAAGGAAACCGCCACTACCATGTGGAACCTTGTCAAGTATACTATAAATTAGATTCAAGAATGACCCCTATCAGACACTCGAAGCCCCAAAATCGACCTTTCAAAAAATTGTTATGCCAAAACAAGACAAATTCGCAAACTATGGGTTCATGTGTCTTTCTATTCAAACATGTGCTTGGCTGAGGAAAACAGTCATTGCCACAACATTCTTCATCCTAAGCACAATAAGATAGATCCAAGAATCGCAAACTATGAGTTCATGTGTGTTTCTATTCAAACATGTGCTTGGCTGAGGAAAACAGTCATTGCCACAACATTCTTCATCGTGAGCACAATAAGATAGATCTAAGAATCGCAAAAAGCGAAGTCCTAAAACTAAAGTTGTGGCCTTTTGAAGTTTGGTATACTGTAGAAATAATTTGTGAATTGGACCTTAAATATCCCACATCAAAGTTCATGGGCTATTTTAAACTCCAGATCACTTTAGAGGTCATTTTGAATCCGAAGCCAAGTTTAAGAGCTAAATTGAATGCCAATTAAGACTTGAATGTTTTTATAAGAATCTTGGAGGACCGATACCACCACGAGCATCAAACAACATGAAGAGCATGTCTTCATGTAAATTGAGATGGAGATAATTTTCAACTCATACTTTTTAATCGTATTTGCTTGCATATTGTATATAAAATGGCTTAGGTAGCAGTAGAATGCACCCTTCATTGATCGTATGATTAAATGTTTATATTTGCATTGATTATGTGAATTATGAGAATATCAATTGAATGTATATTGTTTACTATGATTATATACACGTGATCATGATATATTTATAAAGTGTACATGATGCTGTTCATGCATGGAATGATATGCACATAAATTTACTAGATAGTATAATCTATGAGAATGTGCCATTATAAAATTTAAGCACGAGAAATATATGATTAAATGAATATTGCATATTATACTCATGCATGAGGGTAGGAAGGATCTATCTTTTAGAGAATTTAATATGCATGAATATTAAGTGACCAAATATAAAATCACTTTTAACAAGATAATAACACACTTGGACAGGTTGATTGGCCTAATGACAATCTACGGTGGTTCTCGCATTAACATCTTGATTAAGAGATGGATATGTGATCACACTTAAGAAACTTGATTGTGCCTCACGTATCTTTCTAATTTGCGGATTGTTGGACATATGGACGCATAACCTAGATGCCAATGACATTCCTGTTGGATTCACTTAGCAAGAGGTATAAGAATCACCTCAGGGTTGACCACCCTATCTTGTTCAACCGAAAACAATCTATTATTTGTATCACCTAATGTATAAAAGTGATTGATTGTATGATGTGTTTACTATATTGTTAGATTGTTTGTGAATTAAAATGATCCACAGGGCTCATAGAGCTTATTCTCTCCCACTTTTCAAATGCAAGAAATATGGTACAACTGAGGGAGTTGGGGTAGAACTTACTATCTCTTTTTTTATGATTTTTGAGCCTGGTGATGTTACTTAAACACTAGTATATATAAGAGCATGAATGTAATGATTAAAAACCATTTGATTAATGAATGAACCCTAATGTGAGGTACTTTTGACATACCATTACTATATTATGCTTTTGTTATTAGTATTAATGGTGCGGTGAAAACTAGTTTTAAAATTAATAAACTATTAGGATAAAAAAAAAGACTTAGATAAAAATAACACCCTAGAATAAGAAGAAAATTGTTTTAACAATTTTGAGATAGAGATTACAAGTTTAAGTTGATAATGAGTACGCTTTATCCTAGGTAAAGTTAAACATTGAATGAGAGGTAGATTATTCTAATCTAGAAAGACATAGTTTTTTTTAAGTAGACTCAGTCTGACTACCTTGACTGAAGGTTGTTCCATCAACTTGAATAAGTAATCAAAGACAAGGAATACGTTTTCAAATAAATCAACTATTTTTTTTAATATATTAACTCAAAAATGTTTTTCACTCTCATATGAACATATATGTATAAGAAAATGATTTTAAATGATTTTTTTGAATAATTTTGTGAGTTTAAGATGAGATACAAAATTAAGACACAAACCAAAAATGGGGTATTACGAAAAGCAATCAAATCAAATCATCAATCAACAAAACTCTTTTGTATAAATAGAATCCATACAAACTCAACAAACTTCATTTTTATTTTCAAATCCTCAATTCTAGTCAATCAATGAATATAATCGTCATAGAAACCCTTGCAAACTTATTACAGGATCATTAGAATAAAAAAAAAAAAAACTTGAACAAAACAAAAATTAAAAGAAATATTGCTAAAGCCAAATTTGATAAAATCTAAAAAATGGTTTTGGAACGTGAAATCAGTTGTAGTTTAATGGACATTCATATTCAAGGCTTCACCAACGTTCTTCTTCTTCTTCGTCATTTTCTTTTTCTTTGAATAGAAAAATTGATATAACCGAAAAGTTAAAAATGAAACAAATATTTTTTACTATAACTTTTTAAAAATAATAATTTCTATAATTTTCTCTTTAAATAAAGCTTGATAAGGCTTTCGGTGTTTTCTCCTCCCAATCTAATCTCAGTGAAAATTTTACTTAAGCCCAACTTAGGAATTTTTGGGAAACAATCATAAGGGGTTGCTAAAATGAGCGTGCTACTTTTACCTTTATTTTTGTGCTAGTAGAAGAGGGTTTGATTGTTTCTTGTAAGTTAGATGTTGGTTTAACTCTTAATAAGAATTAAGGAAGCATATTTATGTGAATGATCACATAATTAGGAAAAGGCCTTAATTTGTCTTCAATTTTTTCTTTCCTTTTTTTTTTTTTGCCATTGCATATACATTTATTGGGTGATTTTTTATTTTTATTTTTATTTTTTCTTGTTTGATTGATAAGAAAAAGGTGAGAATAAAGTTTTAAAAATTTTTCAGGACCCCATGAGTTTCTTTACATAATTTCCTGAACTAAGAGGGGATGAAAAAGACTTATTTTCGTAAAAACAAGAAATATTTGCCCCAAGATGGAGTAGTTATAGTTGTATAACTAAACACTAATAATCTATCTATCTATATTCATGCTATGTGTGATGACAATATTTCTAAGCAATGGACATTTCAGTTTCTGTTACCTAACTGTTTAAAATATTTTTGGTAAATCTTTAATCATTACAGTATAAATGTGAATAAATAAATAATTCGATAACATTAAATTTTAAACTTAATTTTTAATTGTTTTAACTAATTCAATTAAAACCTATTACTCCACCCTTTTAAAGTATTCTTACTTTCCTAAAATATTATTATTACTAATTATTTTTTCAACAACTTTTATCTTATTTCCGATCAAATAATCATTGAAAGAATTTTTTTTTTTGGGCTTTCAAAGAGACTTTCAAGTATAGTTGCTTGTGATCAAACTTGGCAAGTTCTCACAATTGAAGTCGAACTAGACTTCGTTGCTAGCATGAACTATGGGTTCAAAACCTCATCGTTGGTGGAATCATCGTTATGGCCATTGGCATTGTAGAACATGTTTCAACTCACAAACTCAATTGGTTCGAAAAAGTAGTAGGAAATTACAAAAAAAAAAAAAAAATGATAGTTTTTTGAAATATTTTCATTAATATTTGTTAAAGTTTTAAAACTTTCATAAATATTTGCTAAAATACCAATGATACTTTTGTTTTAGGGCATCGTTGCTCTTCTTCTTTGCAAGTTGTGACGCACTTGATAGCTCTTGGTGATGGTAAAATTCTTATATGCTCATGGATTGTTGAAGTGACATACCAGTAATCATTTGGCAATTCGAAGGATCTAGATCGAATCAAAGGATCGTGGAGTCTAGCTCGAAAGATGCTTGCACATGATGTGAACGTGCTGAATTTTGATCAAAAGGGTAGCATGGTAATTTTGATCAAAAGGGTAGCATGGTGATTGCACCCTCCGAACCATATTTCTTAGGACCACAAGAGGGAGGTGGGGTATTATATTTACCTACTATTAGTTCAACTCCTAATAGGAGAACATTACAAAAAAATGATAGTTTTTTAAAAATATTTTCATTAATATTTGTTAAAGTTTTAAAACTTTCATAAATATTGTATTTTAACAAATATTTGCTACAATGGTACTTTTGTTTTAGGGCATCGTTGCTCTTCTTCTTCTTTACAAGCTACGACGTAGTCAATAGCTCTTAGTGATGGTGAAGTTCTTGTATGCTTGTGGATTGTCAAAGCATCACACCGGTGATCATTTGGCACTTCAAAGGATCTAGATCTAATCAAAGGACCGTGGAGTCTGGAGGAAGATGAGGCGTTGCAAAAGCTGGTACAAAAATACATGGCGGGGCGGAACAAAGGATTGCTTGAGAGTCTACTCCAAAGCATAGTAGTTGTGTTCGCTGTCAGTAAGAAATTCTCCTAATATGTCATTATTATATCAATATTATATCATTGTTATAATTTAAATATATATCAATATTTTTAATATTATAATATTAATATATTAATATTATATTAATAATTATTAATTAATAGTTTATTAATTATATATATATATATAATCAAAAAGTAGCTCCCTCCACTCTTCGCCCCAAACAAAAGCACTTCAAGGGACACCCTACAAATTTCATTAGGGGCCTGTAACCAAACGGAGCCCAGAACCGCAGGCCGCAGCCCCAAATATTTGCCACGGTCGGTCCCACGTTTCGGATGAGATAGGAAGCCCGCTCTAGAAGTTGGTTATCAATTCACCCTTCTGGCATAACCGTAATTCCATTCATTACTAGTGGCATTTAATATTGTACCTAAGAAAATATCTTCCTCATGTGAGAAGCTCTGGAACTTTCCTCTAGATATTTTCACAGCCAGAAAGACATGAAGCGCCTTGGAACCCCAGGACGAAGTTCCCACCACGCGATTCCTCCGTATTTTTTCTTATTTTTAATTAAGATTTGGGTTTTTGGAGAGAGACTCGCTCTGTGATCTCTGTTGATCTCTCAAAAACTATAAATAAATTTCTCTTCTTGCTCTGTCTCGTTGTCGTTCTCGTTCTTGTGGGTGGTGGTATGGATCGGGAAGGAGGAGGAGGATCAAACGGCTCCTGTTACTATTCCGTCCTCGGGATTCGTAGGGACGCCTCCTTCTCCGATATCCGCAATGCTTACAGGAAACTCGCGTTGGTAAAAGTTTTTGTTAATTTTCTCTGTTTCTCGATTATGTCTTGGTAATGTTGTTTTTTAGGTCGATTGTTAATGTTTCGATTTGATGTCTTCTGGGTCGGAAAAGAAATGGCATCCGGATAGGTGGACGAGGAATCCGACGGTTGCCGGTGAAGCCAAACGCCGATTTCAGCAAATCCAAGAGGCTTATTCAGGTAGATCCATTCTAGTTTCAAATATTACCCTAATTTTCTTTTTGTTTCCTTGCGGTTTTGATTTCGATATTAACCGCTTCTTCTTCTTCTTCTTCTTTTGGGGGTTCTCTAGTTCTTTCCGATAAAGGAAAACGGTCAATGTACGACGCGGGATTCTACGACCCGTTTGAAGAAGAGGACGAGGTGGGTACTTGTTGAATTTCATTGGGGTTTAATTAGTAATTTCAATCTCGGCAAAGTTTCCTTTTTTGTTCTTTTCTAATCTTTTTGGGGTGTTTGTGTAAGCAGGGTTTCTGCGATTTCATGCAAGAGATGCTGGCGATGATGGACAAAGTTAGCTCTCAGGTAAGAAGATATTTCTGAATTAATTTTTGGTTTTTTCTTTACAGGGGCAAAAATGTAATTTTATCGCATTTTCATAACGCGATATGTTACGCTTCATGCTTGCAGGAAGACAGCTTCGAAGACCTTCAGAGAATGTTTGTGGAGATGACGGGTGGCGATAGGGAGAGCGTCAAATTCGACCGCGAAGTTGATCGGACGAACACGAAGAGAACACGTGTCGGGGCGGCGGCGCAGGGTGGCTCTGGAAAACGAAATTCGTCTCGGGTCAGCGTGTCTATCGTGTCGGGATCGGATTGATAACTCCGTCTCGTGTTACATTGTACCCTAAACTGACATTACAATCAATGATCTGAGTTAAGAAAAAAAAAAAAAAATTGAAAGAAAAAAGTGTTGGGGTGGGAAAGAAATAGTTTTGTAAGGGTAGTTTGGGAATTGAAATTTTAGAAAGATCTTTTTTTTTTTCTTTAAAGAAAACGTCCTTTTAACTCGAATGAAATTCCTTCTTACTTTCTTTGTCATATGATTACGTTTAACTGCAGCTGAATTGAATCTAAACGAACCTTTCCGACTTTGGTTTTTGATTGGTGTGTCTTTTGGTGGGTGGGCGGCGTTTAATGATTTTTGGCAAATCCATGTCACGCTTATGAAGGATTTGGTCTCTGATGTGATTTGTCTTTATTATTTTATTGTTAGTAGTTTTTTATTTTTACTTTTTCTTTTTTGTTTTCATAGCCATCTCGAATTTACTGGCCCACCGTTTTAGTGTGCATTCCTTCTAAGTAGTGTTGTGTATATGCTCACAATTGTTTTGCGTGCAGTGTCCCTAAGAAAAGAAAAAAGAAAAAAAGAAGTATGTAATTATAAGAAAAGTTCATATATATATATATATATATTTGATGTAATAGTTATCTAATATCATGTTATTTATCATTTTATTATATAATAAAGATTTATAATTGCATCCAGTATTTATTTGTATTTTTATAATTATATTAAGCATCGGAAAATATATATAAATAAATTTAAAAAATAAAAGAGAGGAAACTCATTTGGCTCCTTTATTGTCACCCTTTTATCATTCATGTTGGTCAGAAAGATTATATGCTATATTATTGTATAATTATAGTAGTTAAAACTCAAAACTAGATTTATCGTTGCACAAGGGTTACTAAGAATATTGATATCAAAGACAGAAAAAAAGGTTTTGAGTTATTTCATTGAGTTAATCTTTCAAGTGCTGTCTACGAGCATTATACAATATACATACACACACACAAAATATATAAACATACATATACAAAAATAAAAAAATAAAAAATTATGTTGTTAGGCTTTATGTTTACGTGAAGGATGATGATGAATTAAATTCCTAAATATAATCATACGATTCCCATGGTAGAACTAGAAGATTTATGAATGGAAAAGAAAGGATCCCTAGGCATTAAAGGCCCATCGTTAGCGTGGAATGCTTGTTGATCTTGCCTGATAAACCTTGAGCCTTCAATCATAGTTCCAAAGGTGTTGAGACGACGAGGAGAACTTGGAGGAGACGCGTAAAGCATGGAAGTGCCCCACGCTTCTCTGCGTGCCTCCTCGTGCTCTTGCCTTAGCCTTTGAGCTTGCAAAGCTGTCAAGTATAGGCCAGAAGCGAGGAACACCGTGCTTAGTGCAAATATCCCTGCAGCCAAAAATATGCCTTGCCTGGCAACAAGACAACTCGCTCTCGGCCTTGCCCACTTCCTCAAGTGCCCTGATTCCACCCCAATTCCAATCATCAGAAGCATTTCTCCAGCTGCAAAACAAATCCTGCCAGGGCAATCGCAATCTCATCGTGACCAATAACCATGTATGTTGTGCATGTTTCTATCAGGATTGCTAACTGATATAATATTTATCTTATAAAATGTAAGTTGAGATCACCCTTCTTATTGAGGCCTTTCAAAATAAAACTTCATAGTCAGGGCCTGGTGGTTTTTGACATAGCGCGAATATAAAATACTAGGATTCAAAATTATTCAACTAGGACAATGAATAGGAAATTCAATAAATTTGTATTTGATAGAATTCTAAACTATTAACTCATGGGTCCCTTTGGTGCTAAGATGAGATTTGATTACTTTCAGAATCAGGTTAGAAAACTTACAGGATTTAATAGAATATGATACAATTAAAGTATCCTGGTGTTTAAGTAGTGTGCAATGCTTCATGTAAAATTATACAATTACAAATAAAGATAAAAATTAAAACAAAAATTTTTTAAATGAAGTTTGATCTCGCTGGTGCTACAAAACCAACACCAACAACGTTTATATTTATTTATTTTAAAGGTTTTTAGTTTTGATTGGTGTTAGTTTGTTGAACATTATAATCGATTTGTCTGCAATTGAAATTTTCCATTGGTTGTTTATGATATATATATATATATATTTTAAGTTTTCAAGGAAGAAGTTGAGGAGGAAGAAGAAGAGGAAAAAGGAGAGGAAGATAAATAATAATAATAAATAAATAAATAATTTAGGATAAAACAACCCAACAAAAATAACGACAGTTGACAAACGTGGGCTCATGCTTAACTCTTTTCCTATGTTAGTTTTAACCAAATATGAGAATAGGATTAAAGCTAATCCCATTCCATGATATAAAAGCTGCGAAACCAACCCTATTCGGACAAGGTATGCGAAAACAGCTCTAGTTAGCTATATAAAATAAGTCTAATTATTGTATTAAGGGAGGAAGAACAGAGGAAAGAAAGTGAAGTTCATCATGGAAAACGCAATTTTTCTCATAAACATGTACATACCAAGTTGAGAAGAAAAACAAGGCGGCCTGCCAAGTAAGATATTTGGTAGGGGGTGATTCATCTGGGTCCCAAGCAATTAGTGC
>JAJIYU010010646.1:0-15949 GCA_030144865.1 Tinospora cordifolia | reverse complement strand
ATGTAAAGGAAAACTCACCGCTTCCCTTTTTCAGATAATCTCATGGTCTCTATCCTATAATGAAATTCCAGTCCATTTTGTCATATCACATATTATATAATATTATAATATATTATATATTATTATATATAAATGCAACAGTGACAGAAGTAGATTAAAAAACTAAGCGTATAAAATAAAATATAACAGCAGCAAGCAGCGGTACCGTAACATATAAATGAATGAACAATAACACTGAATAACATAGACAATCGCAAAAGATAGAGAATAATCTACAAATAGTATATAAAATAATTGCAAATGACATAAAATAATTGCTAATAGTATAGAATAATCTATAAATGACATAACGTAGCCGCTAATAGTATAGAACAACCTACAAATGTTATAGAACAGTCGCAAATGACATAGAACAGCCTCGAATGATATAAAACAACCTCAAATGTTATAAAATAAAATGATTTTTTTAAAGTGGCTAAGAAATATATATATATATAGTAACAATTGCAACTTGATGAGATTAGCTCCTTGGAGCAAGCATTGAGTGAATAATCACATGTGCCGCCAATATATTCTTCTGATTTGTCTTCCTCTTTTAAAAGCACTCTACCACAGACTTATCACTTTACGGGTCACCATTGGCTCTTTGGGATGAGTTTACACACATGTATTACATAAATAAATAAGACGAAGGTCCCCAATATTCTATGAATTTTTCACTTTTGAAATCAACATTAGATAAGTTTGAGTTGCTTCTCAATGTAATTTGAATTAAATTACATCAGTTTATTTTATGATTGTCGTTTATTGATAATACATTTTTTTTTAATTGTTAATTTTTTGATACCTATAGGTATTTTATTTTCTTTTGAATTTTTTAATTGTCAATTTCTTTTTTCCAATGGATAACGTTTCTTCTAATTTGTTTTATTAGTAATTCTACTAATCTCAAGTGAGTTAATAATCTAGTCTTAGTTTCATAGTGAAATAATAGTCTTTTTAAAAACTCGAAAAGAATAATTAAAAAAAAAAGATTTTTGAAGAGTGGGAATCCAACTTGGCATAAAAGGGAAGTGAAAAGATAAAGTTAAAAATAAAGGAAAAGAAAAAAAGAAAGGAAAAGAAAAAGAACAAAGAAAAAAAGAAAAGAAAAAGAAAGAATTGTATGTATTGTTGTTAATGGCATCCGAGGAGTGAAACCCTTGTTTATTCATGCCTTTGCCCATTAATCTTGGTATCAGATAGAAGATTAACAAAATAAATAAATAAATATCAACACAAGTTTAAAAAGAATTTTGGCATTCTGTGTTTCAGGTAAGAGAAAGTTAACATTTTCTCAAAAGACCTAAGAAAATAAACACAACATAAAAAAAAAAACACACACACACACACACAAACTTAAATAAACATTATGAAACTTACTTCTAATTTTCAATTTTATTTCTATAATGAAAGAGGTAGTATTTTAACTAATTTCGCAATAAAGAAAAACATATTTAGAATAAAAAATTTGGATATCATAGTTAAAACTCACCAATTATTAAACAAAATATTAAAAATTGAATCAAATTATTTTAGATTTTAAAAAAAATATCTATATGATCTGATCAATAAACTATATTATGTTAATATATATATATATATATATAATTTGATTGATTGCATAAGACTCATGGTGACAACGATATTGAAGAAAATATACTGGAAAAAAAAGACAATTCTTTTATATCATCTATATTAGATATTGATTTTAGCTCGGCAAGCCCTTATGTCTATGATGATTTGTTAGCATCAATCCTATATATTTTTTTTGTGAATGGAGGAGAAATGGGTGCTCAAATTTGTATGTAAAAAGGTTATTGATGGAGTTAATTAACTATTTTGATAATATATTAAAAAATATCCTTTAAAAAATCAGATATAGATAATATATCAGAATATTCAAACACATTCATGTATAAAACATTCATATAACAATGCATCTGATATTTTTGTTTATATATATATATATATATATATATAGAGAGAGAGAGAGAGAGAGAGAGAGAGAGAGAGATTTTATATTAATGTTACAATCAAATGGTTTCCCGCTGGTGTCAAATTGAAACTGAGAATCCTTCTAATTTACTTTTCTTTTCTTTCTATTTTTCTGATTTGATGTATTGTTTGCTTTAAATTTTAAGATGTGGTCATAATACCTAATTCAGAGCTTTTGTCTACATCACTTGCAAAGTTTGATTTATCTCTTTCATTATTTGAGCAAATTGTCATTAAAGTTGGTTGATTTCTTTCTGCATTATCAATTTTCATTTTGAATATTTATTTTTTTTTAGTTCTATTAGAATAATAAATTACATTCTAAATACAGCAGTAGGTGAGGTGGGGGGGCCTTTACTTTTTAAAGTAGGTAAGGGTTTGCCAAATAAGGGATCTCATTAAATTTCCTTACATTATCTGTAATTATTAAATTATATAGAATTTCAGCTCCGATCATGACTATTGTTTTTCTTATTTACCATATAGATAGAGATAGTAAATTAAAATGGATAAAGTTTCTCCAATCTTTTTTTTTTATTAAATCTCTTTAATAAAGAAGTAACGTTGTGTACATTATCCCAAATTTTACATACTCGTGAAAAGCTCAAGATGCAAACAAACTAAACTTTAAGCTTTTCTTAAATTCTAGGATGGCGGGAACGTAAGAAAAGGGACACCAAAATCGGTAACTTAGTTCGATATAATGACCTGCATCTCCACTATATACTATTATCAAAACAAGCGAACTTACATGGTAACCTTTAAACTAATGCCAATTTGAACTATAATGGAATACCATGTGAGATCTCCCTTACAGATTTCTGGTTTTATCAACCTTAAACACGTCAACACAAATCATCTTCACCTAAGAACTTCACACAAAATCTCTCCATAGAAATCTATTTTGATTGCTCCCGTCAATCTCGACTCGACGCAAATTGCCCTCACTAAATGACTTTCACATAAGATTCATTAACAAAAATATGCTTTGGTTGAACTCTTTTCAATTTGAAAACCTTAACACAGATCACTTATACTATAAGGTCATAGGATATAGAATATCATTAAAAAGTAGAACAAGCTCTAATTGAATTGAAAATCAGTCTAATTGAATTGAAAATCAGTCTAAATTTTCTAAATATATGGATGGTCTGGCAATATTGATGCAATCCTCCAAAGATATATCTTTTTGATGAACTTAACCGCATAGACATCAAACTCATACGCAAATCAGAATCATGCATCTTGGTATACAAGCTGTTGACAGATTATAATTCCAAATAAACTCTTAATCATATTAGATACAAACTGGAAGTGAATTGGATCCTTCTTGATACATGGAAATAAATTTTTTAGAGATACCAAAATCTAAGTAATCTCAAGATCATAAATCTATCTTTTCCCCCCCTTTTTCATGATTTTTTTGGAAATTGTGAATCATAGTAGTTGCAATTTAAATCTAATAGTAAGAAGAATCAAGTTGTATACCATAAGATATTACTAATGACAGTGTCCTAATGTAAAGGTTAAAAATATTTTTAAGGAAAATAATGAGGTGGCCCCTAAACTTTGCCAGTTAGTTCTAGGCGGACTAGTTCGCAAAATCTGGAAGAATGATTTTCCAACAATAGTTGTGGATTCGCTGTATTTCGATTGTACTTTCCTTTTTAATTAAAATATTTTCCTTACCCCAAGAAAAAAAAAGAGAAGATTTTAGTATTTTCTATGATTTTTCCATGGGACATTACTCCTACTATGATTGTTATATACATGGAGACAACTTAGTCACAAAGCAATTGATTTCATCTTGAAGAAACAAATGGCCGAAAATTTTTTTGAAAAAGAAAAGAAAAATTAAATAATAATATAGAAAGTGTTAAAAAAGCTATTCAACAACAAGATCCACAGGATTGTACACACCATTCTCACGGAATGAGCGGCGTGAGTACTTGGAAACTTACTAACAACGGTCAACTGTTCTTCTCTGCTTTCTAAAAACAATAACACCACCCAAAAATTTCTTCGTCTTCTTCTTCTTCTCTTATACTTCTGATCTTCTTCTTCAGCTGCCTCTTCTGCAGAGAAGGAACAAAATAATAATGAAGCATGGAGAAGAAGCAGCAGTAGCTATTCTAATCTGCTGCTTCCTTTCCTTCTTCCAAATCTCAATTTCATCAACAGACACTCTAACACAAAACCAAACCCTCCGAGACGGCGACACCATTGTATCTCAAAAACAACGCTTCGAATTAGGGTTCTTCAGTCCCGGAAACTCCAATAAAAATCGATACTTGGGCATTTGGTACAAGAACATCCCAGATCAAACCGTCGTTTGGGTCGCAAACAGAGACTACCCGATATCAGATTCCACCGGAACTTTGAGAATCGCCGACGATGCCAATCTCATACTCAGAAATCAAGCCGCAAACATCATCTGGTCCACCAACGCTTCAAATACCCAGAGCCCAGTTGTTGCCAGGCTCTTGGATTCGGGAAATCTTGTCATCATACAGGCAAATCAAGACGACCCAGAAGGACAAAACGACAATTATCTATGGCAAAGCTTCGATTACCCTACGGACACATTGTTGCCAGAAATGAAGCTCGGTGCGAATCTAAGAACGGGTTTCAATCGGGTTATAACAGCGTGGAAAGCACATGACGACCCGGGAACCGGAGATTACTCCTTCAGATTGGAACTGCAGGGACTCCCAGAAATATTTTTGATGAATCGTTTGAACCGACGATATCGAAGTGGGCCGTGGAATGGACTCGGTTTCAGCGGAGTACCCGAAATGAAGCCGAATCATATTTTCAATTTCAGCTTTTTTACTGGCCAAGATGAAATCTTTTACAAATTTTCGCTGTTAAACGAATCGATTTATTCGAGATTGGTGGTGAATTACTCAGGTGACTTAAAAAGATTTACGTGGCTGGAAACGACACGGTCATGGAGTATGTTTTGGTATGCGCCGAAGGATCAATGCGATGAGTACAGAGAGTGTGGGAGTTATGGGATTTGTGATGCGAATGATTCGCCTGTTTGTAACTGCGTGCCTGGCTTTGCGCCTAAAGATGAAGATGCTTGGAACTTGAGAGACGGGACTGGTGGGTGTGTGTTGAATAAGAGATTCGAGTGTGGGAAAGACGATGGGTTTTTGAGGCTTCAAAGGATGAAATTGCCAGATACTGGGAAGAGCTTCGTGAATCGAAGCATGAGTTTGGAAGAATGTAAAGGGACTTGCAAAGAGAATTGTTCTTGTTTGGCTTATTCTAGTGCCGATATAAGTAATGGCGGCGGTGGTAATGGTTGTGTGATTTGGTTTGATGATTTGGTTGATCTTCGGGACTACTCTGAGGGCGGGCAAGATCTTTACGTTCGTGTTGCGGCTTCTGTCGCCGGTAAGTAAGAATTCTCCGATTTAATTCTCGAATATGCATGAACAATGACCAACAGTGGCCACCATGACTCAGTGAGTTGAGTCGACTCAGTGGTTGTAGTGAGTTGAGATTCGATACGGTGGATTTTTTTCAAATAAAAAAGAAAAAAAGAATTTTCTGCTCAGTAGGGTGAGAAACGTGGCACAGTTGGGCCTCTGGGTTGACTGTTCAATGAAATTAGCAGCCGACATGTATGACCTTTTAGAGGAAGGCCTGGTATAATACAAGTTGAATTTTGCTGCTTCCGAGTTTAAACCGTATGTGTGTCGTGTTTCAGTGACTGCCGTATATTTACGCCACGTGGCTCTAAAAAATAATATAACACCTGTTAACTACAATGTGAAACGAGGCACCAGGGCGACTGACCAACAATCGAACTTTTTCTATTATTATTATTATTATTACATTATTATTATTATTATTTATTATCTTGCACACCTGGAACATTTAATTAAAGCTGTTGAACTGAACTGTCAGATACAAAGAAAAAAAATCATTTGGGTGTTAATGTCATTTTTGAAATTTTTAGGATTCATGTACATTTCGAGGTATTGGACAGTATACTCAAATTCTTAGAACATTCAAATGGATTAGGTATGCATTTTTCTAACACAAGAACAAAAAAATATTACATTTATATTTATATTTATATATTTGTTCTTGGATGTGTAATATAGATGCATAAAAAATATAACTGTAGGACTAATTGTACATGACATTTTTCTTTTTTATGTTTTTTACTTGGATGGGTAACTTTTATTTGTGTTAGTTATGCAATAAAATTGACCCAACTGGTTATGAAGCATAAAAAATGTTTTGATGTCTGATAATTCCTATTTGTGAACTGTTTTTCATTTGGTTGATCTGATTTTCTTGCAGAAGATGGTGGAAACAGTGGCAATAGTAGCCATCCTCCTAGGAAAAAGAAACCAGTAGCTGTGATAGTCACAGCGACCATAGTTCCAACAGTTGCTCTACTAGGACTTGCTTTCTTTGTGTGGAAGAAGAAGCTGAGGAACAACAGAAACAACAGACGAACAGAAGAGAGAGGTTTTCACTATTTCAAATACTTGTGAAAAATGAGCTGATATATAAATCTGTTGAGATCATTTTGCATTGTCATCAGTTAATTCTATATGAATCCTTGATGCTGTTATGAAGCAGGGAAAAGGGAGAAAAGCCAGGATCTAATGTTCGACAAGGTTCTATCACGCTCAAGAGATTACTCTCAAGAACACAACAACGATCTCGAATTACCTCTCATTGATTTCACCACATTAGCTGCTGCAACCGGAAATTTCAGCAATGGAAGCAAACTTGGGCAGGGTGGATTCGGTAGTGTCTTCAAGGTAAACAAATAAATAGATTAAAATCTCCAGTGAATGAATGAATTGAATCAAATGCAATTTGAATATTCTTATGCACGTCTATGCTTAATATATAACTCCTGTAGCTTTCAAGCCTAGGCGATTTTAACATGTTATTAGAGCATTGTTAACGTGGACCTCGTATTTAAACCTCCCAGCAAGCATATTTTCTACTTATGTAATGCGAGTGATATGTTAGGTTTAAGAGCTTTTAATTTTATAAAACTCAACAGGGTATATTGGCAGATGGGAGAGAGATAGCGGTGAAGAGACTATCCAAGAATTCTGGGCAAGGGGTAGAAGAATTCAAGAATGAAGTTTCTTTAATTGCAAAGCTTCAACACAGGAATCTTGTGAGGCTTCTGGGTTGCTGTATTGAGGGAGAAGAAAAGATGTTGATTTATGAGTACATGCAGAACAAAAGCTTGGATTTTGTTCTTTTCAGTCAGTTCTTCTTACCTTTTCAATCACATTTACAGTTATCGATCAAATGCATTTAAACTCAGATTCCAATGAATTTTTTTCTTCTTTTTTCTTTTTTTTAGATAAAGTTAATTGCTTATTGTTGGATTGGAGAAAGAGATTTAACATAATCGTGGGGATTGCTCGAGGGTTACTCTATCTTCACCAGGACTCAAGGTTTAGGATCATTCATAGAGATCTCAAAGCAAGCAATATTCTACTAGACGGAGAAATGAACCCAAAAATCTCCGATTTTGGAATGGCAAGAATGTTTGGTGGAGATGAAACCGATGAAGCAAATACAAAGCGAGTGGTTGGAACGTAGTAAGTAATGCAGTTAATTGTTTTGTTAAAATTAGCTTTATATGCATCGCTATACCTTTATCTTTTAGCATTAATTATAGCTTCACATGTATAATCAAGCCTCAGTAGCATAAAATATAACTTTTAGGTTTAGTTTTTATGGTATTCAAGGCTTTGGCTTTGCGAGAATTTGGATGTTTGCCTTTCTCCATACTAGTTTTTGTTTGTTCTTTCAAGACCTTTGAGTTGTGCTTCAGTCATTCCTAAAGGGCTTCTAATTATCATTCTTCCTTGATAATACCCAGTGGTTATATGGCGCCTGAGTACGCAATGGACGGGCTCTTCTCCATAAAATCTGATGTTTTCAGCTTTGGAGTTTTGGTACTTGAGATAGTAAGCGGCAAGAAGAACAGAGGATTTTATCGTTCCAGCAATGAACACAACCTTCTTGGACATGTAAGTGCACAAGGCTTTTGATCCTTATATCAAATCTTCCTCTTTAAATTTTATTGAGACTACTTGAGGGGGTGATGTTTTATTAAATTTGAAAGACTAATTTTTCAGGCATGGAGGCTATGGAAAGAAGGAAAAGCTTTAGAGTTGATGGATACAACACTAAGTGATTCATGTGTAGATTATGAAGTGTTTAGATGTATACAAGTAGGGCTATTATGCATTCAAGAACGGGCGGAAGAAAGACCAACGATGTCTTCAGTGGTTTTGATGTTGAGCAGCGAAGCTGTGGCAATGGCACAGCCAAAGCAACCCGGGTTTTGTTTAGTTAGTAGTCCCTTTGAAACAGAATCATCTTCTAGTAAGCAAGACTCTTGTACTGTGAACCATGTTACAGTCACAATGCTAGATGCTAGGTAGCTAAGAATTCTATCTGCTTATTTTCTTCTTCTTTAAAAGCTTATCTTGTAAATTCCAAAGGTTGTGAATTCAATCTTGTAATGCCGTTTGTACTTGTAGTGAAGGAAAAGAAAAACAAAGAATGATTTTACAGGAAATATAAAATTTGATTTTCTTGCTACATGGTCTTGGTCTTCCCAAGCGAAATGGAAAAAAAATAATAAAGTAAAATAAAATAAAAGAAAAAAAAAACTAAAGGGTAGAATTCAAATAGGGTATAACATGTGCTAAAATTCTCATACACCATAAATATATATAACAAGGGTTTATACAAGAATTAACAATACCATGTTCAAAATAGCCTTCTAAATCATGAAGAGGAGCTAACAAATTAACGGGAGGATTATGTATCGAACGAAGTTTTAATGCATATATAGATAAACATAATGATTAATATAGAAGATTAAGAGAATTATATTTTGTTTCGAATGGTCTCAAATGAAATTATGTAGAGATTTTAATGGAGGTGGCAGGGGAGGATCTATCTACCTTCGACCACAGTAGTAGACATTTCGTTTATGGAGCGAGATCCAGTTCCTGTAGTAGATGAGTCTGGGTCACTGGAACATCTAGTCACAACAAACGCGGGCTGCTTAATTGAAGGAATAGACGTTTGGTTGCCTAACATAAAGACAACGCTTGACATTGTTGGCCTATCTTTTGCGTTTTCTTGAACACACAAGATTCCGACTTGAATGCATCTTAGCACGTCTTGTTCAGGATATGAATCAGCCATTGAAGGGTCTACTAGTTCCAATCCTCTTCCATCTCTCCATAGCTCCCATGCCTGTGCTAGTTTCACATTACTTTCATGTTAAATGATGAATGAAAGAAACCAAGATCAATTTCATCAATCTTCAATTGAGATGATTATAACTCACATGCTTTAGTAAATTCATTGATGGATCTTCATGGTAATAGCCACTGTTCTTTGTGCCACTGATGATCTCCAATAGTAAGACCCCAAAGCTAAATATGTCGGATTTTATGGAGAATAATCCATCCATTGCATACTCGGGAGACATATAACCACTGCAAGAAAATGCAATCACAAGCAAAAACCCTTTAATCTGATCGATCTAATATGATGGTACCTATTTCTTGACGAAATTACTTCTTTCCAAATCTTATATATGAAAAGTCTACAAAATATAAATTAAGATCTTACTCTCATTAGACCCGGTCTTCTAGACTAGAAGTACACACCTATGCTTAGAACTAGTGAAGTTAGGAAAATATCATTACTATTTGAAATCTAGGATTGCCTAACAAGTGAGTTAAGCACAGTATATCTAAGCCTATTGTGACAGTATATGTACTTGTGTGTGCATTTTTGGTGGCACTTACTAAGTTCCGACAACTCTATTAGTGTTTGATTGGATTTGATCGCCTCCAAATATTCTTGCCATTCCAAAATCTGAAATCTTAGGAGTCATCTCCGCGTCCAATAGAATGTTGCTTGCTTTCAAGTCCCTATGAATAATTCTCAATCTCGAGTCTTGATGAAGATAAAGGACTCCCCGAGCAATTCCAAGAACAATTTCATAGCGCAACCTCCAATCCAACAATCCGCTTCTAGCTCGATCTGTCTTAAGATCGCTCAAGTTATTCAACAAAGAATTTGACAAACTCTACAAACAATACACCAATAGTGGCTAAGTGTAAGAAACTAGTATCAACTGAAGCGCACCGAAGAGAAAGAAGTCCAAGCTTTTATTAGGCATGTATTCATAAATTAACATCTTTTCTTCTTCTTCAACGCAGCAGCCCAAGATCTGAACAAGATTCCTGTGTTGAAGTCTTGCAATTAGAAGAACTTCAGTTTTGAATTCATTCACTCCTTGCCCTGAATTTTTTGAAAGTCTCTTCACAGCTATTTCACGCCCATCAATTAACCTACCCTGAGAATTTTTCATTTTGACTTAGCTCAGACTAATAACATTCTCCTAACTCTTTCTAGCTTATAGGAAAATGAGACAACCAAACCTACCTTGTAAACAGAACCGAAGCCACCTGATCCAAGCTTGTTACTGGGAGAGAAATCCTGTGTCGCAGCCATTATAGTATCAAGATCAAAGATTGGTAAATCAAATTTTGCATTAGCTTCTTCAAGGTGCTTTGCACATGCAGATCCCTCGTGACTTTCTGAATAAGACACATTAAAAAGTAACCTTTGAATTCTTTCTTTCTTCATCAAGCCTGAAAATGATAATATTGTCAAAAAAATAAAAGAGTATAAGTCTTCCCCTTCTTCATTAACTAATTAAGATACGAAAATAAAGGCTTTTATTGCCTCTTCTCTTTGTTTTCTTCAATGAACAGTATATAACTGAGATTAAGATCAGTACTCCAACAGCAATAGCCATAGACAGGATCACCACCTTCTTCTTTGTGAAAAAACCCTTTGATTGTACGTTAGCATTTTCTGCTGAAACAATCATTCTAGCTAGAAGTTAGAAAAACAGTTAATCACAAAACACAAATTAAATGGCTGCAAATCAAAAAAAATTGAAGTCTTTACACTCCAAAAGTCTTCAGAATTGCTAAGAAAAAGGGAAAAACTTTTTAATTTAAACACTATCTCAAGACTTACCTAATGTAATGGCATCAACTCTGACGTACAAATCTTGCCCTCCATCCGCGTACTCTCTTATATCAGTCAAATCCCCAAACCAAACCAAGCACCCACTTCCTTGTCCATTAACATCAGCGCTAGCAAACCCAGTACAAGAACAGTTCTTCCTACACTCCATCTCACAATCTTTAAGTCCCAAACTCATATTAACTCTAGAAATTGAAGCATCAGGCGTTTTTAACCTCACCATCTTCAAAAACCCATCACCATTGCCACAACCAACCTCTCTTTTCCTCACACACCCTTGTGATCCATCTCTCAAGTACCAATCTCTAGGAGATTTAGGGCCAAACCCAGGAAGACATGAACAAACCAAAGCATTATTATTAGAATTACAACTACCAAACGCTCCACACTCCCCATAATTATCACAACTATCCTTTGGAGCTGACCAGAAACTGTTCCATCTATGAACACTTTCCACCCATGTCGATCTGCGTACAACGCCCGAGTCGTCCAAGTAGAATCTCGACAAGATTGATGAGTTGTACATAGTATAAGTTATGTAAATCTCACCTGGGTCGTTAACGAAACTGTAATTGAAGATGAAATTTCTTGTCATTTCGGGAACACCGCTCCAAGCTCTTCCATTCCAATGCCCACTTCTCCAAATTAGTTTCGGCCCTCGCCTGAGAAAGAACTCCGGCAACCCAGTGCGGTCGAGACTGAACGTGAACTCACCTGTTCCGGGATCTTCAGGAGATTTCCACGATGTTAATGACCAATTCAACCCGGTTTTGGGACTTGAACCAAGTTTCATGCCAGCAAGAAAAGTATCCGTTGGATAATCAAAGCTTTGCCATAAAATAATCCCTGTATCTTCTCGAATTAATACGAGATTACCTGTATCCAATAGCTTCAAGGTTGGTGAACTAGTAGTTGTAGAACTGTTTATTAATGGAATTGATGATGACCACCATAAGGGTAGTGCTGAGTTTCCATTGAAGATGGATAGAATTCCGTGGTGATCAATCTTGAAAACTCCAGAAGAATTTGTAATTGGCTTGTCTCTGTTCGCGACCCAAACCACTGTTTGTTCAGGAACTTTGTTATACCAAATTCCGACGTAGCGGTTAAGAGAATTGCCGGGACTGAAGAAGCCCAGAGCGAAGGTTTCGCCACTGGAGACCAGTACTTCTCCATCTTTGATGAACCGGGTAGGTGTGATTGTGTCTGTTGCGTTGCAGAATTGGAAGAGAAGTAGAAGAAGGGAGGGTTTTAGGAAGGGAACAAGAAGCATAGCTGCAGCCATGTTTCGTTCAGGGTTGTGGCAGAGGAACTAAATAAGAACAGGTGGGAAGAAGCGCCATGAATTAACTCATCATGATTTGAAAGAGATTATTTGATGAGTTTAAGTTGTTGATGATCATAAGTGTGATGATGATTGAGAGGCTTATGTGATGCACAGGTACAGAATCATTAATGGAGGGGGGCAAAGGAAAAGAAAAAGACGGTGCAACTGCCCATATTAAATAAGAATAAATAAGAGCATGCAGCAGATCAGCATAGGAAAAAATTTTCCTTCGATCAATTTTTAGATATGGAAGGGTAAGATAATTAATTTATTAACGGGAGAATGCATATAGATTAAAATTTATAATTAAATCTACTTAAATATTTTCATGCAAAAAGTACTTTCATCCAAATATCAAATTCTTTATTAAGTAACTCAACAAGAGTTTATACAATAATAAGAATTCTAATTACGCAGCCATCAAAATTACAAAGAACAAATTTGTAGAGGAGTACTAAAATAAGCAATCCACTCGCTTCTTGAATACCTAGATGACCCATAAAACACACTTTAGTGATCACTCTCACCAAGCACATGTACCATTTGACATTGACATCGGCATTCCTGAACCGTGGCAGGCAAACGAGTGATCTTCATCACACCTGACACCTCTCCTTCATAAAGAATCCGTCTAAACCACAACTCACGCCACATTAACATCTCAAGAAATTTGAAGACCCTGTCAAGCAGATCTCAAGCAATTTGGAGACCCCTTGGTGAGGTGTTGCAAGCAAAACATAAACGGGTATGCATAATAAATAACGTGTCGAAGCAAAACATATCTAATTACAATAAAAGTAAAATTATTGCAAGTTTGTTTAGCAAAAACATTATTTATAATTATACATCAGTCCCAAAGTATACTTGACTTACAAAGTCTATACAAATAAAGATTATAAATAATTATATATAATTATATACAATTAAACATTATATATATATATTTCACCTAGCCTATTTCAATTAGAGAATGGTCAATGGTGGGCAAACACAGATTCACCACGCTGAGCCTACTCAACTAGAGATAATATTCATAGTGATCAAATATGGATATTTAGCACTGATACATAGTTAATTTCTTAATCGTTCTTAATTTAATAAAAATCATACCATAATTAAGTTATTAGTTTACATGCACATAACCTATCAATGTAGAAATTATAAGGAAAGTTTCTTTAGAAACTACTAACATGGAGTATAAAACCCTAACATGCTACCAGTAATTCAAATGTTCAAGCACACAAACACACATGAATTGAGGGTTATATTAGCATGAATCTTATCTTAGAATTCAAATGAAGGAATACTTAAATATATCAGACATAATAATCTTTATAATAAATGAGAATCAGAATTCATTTCCATTTGCACTCGCATTCTTATACTTCGAAATTCGTATTAGTTCAAATCTATTCAATACGTAAACCTAAATCATATAAAATATTTTTTTAATAATTTATAATAATTTTAATGTTTCAAACTTAAATTTTCTTAATATTATAACTCAATATGAGTTTTTTAATAAGAAAAAGCTACTATTGTTACTAGTGTACTGTTTATACATCATTACACTAATTTTCTACCGTTAACTTCACCAATATTTTTGTTAACTAATAAAAATTATAATAAATAGTTTTTATTGATCAATATATGATTAATTTACTTTCTAAAAATTTAGTAAAGAATATCATGCACATTTTTTCATGATATTTGTATTTAATACTTATTATTAACCCATAAAATCCTTATTTTATGTGTATTAATATTTTTATAAAATCTTATTATTTTATATTAATTTTCAGCAACCTAAAATTCTGATTTTCCACCACTATTTTTTTTTCTGATTTTTACATTTTAATACTATATTTTTTACGTAATTCTAATGCATTATGAGTTTTATTTTCCAAACCTTAGGCTATAATCTATAAGTATATTTTATTATATTTTTAAATAATTTTTATTTATTTTTAGATGCCACTTTTACACTATAAAAATATTTTTTTCTGAGTTTTTTCTATTTATATAGAATTATTCAATTTTTAAGCTCTATAATATATTTATGTATATTTTATATTTATCTCGTGTAATCTAAAATATTAATGTGTATTATTATATTATAATTTTATTTTTTTAAAATTACTTTCCGGCCATTTAAATTCTGATTTTTTTTAATTACACGCAATACTAATATTTTTATACTATGTTAAAATATATTTTTAGATACAAACCTTTATTTTTGTAGATTGGTGTTTCAAAATAATTTTTTTAAATATAATCATTTATTTGCGATCTATTTACAAAAAATATAAACTATACTATTGCATGCCTACATGCAAGCAAATTGATTTTTCTTATATAGATCGTAGTGTACAACAAGTATAATAAAATATCAATCAATCTAAAACTAATTTTATTTTAAATAACTAAATCTAATACATAATTATGCATAAAAAGAAAAGCATTGGTTTAGAATTTATACCTTTTTACAAAGTTCCTTTCATTTGCTCCGATTCACTTTGAAATGCACCAAGTACTAAGAAATGAATTTGAACTTTTAAATAAATTTTGTTGGGAGTTTCTTGGACATTTTGGAGTGATCCTGCTTTGCCTATTTCTTAGTCTATTAATGTTATGTTGGGTTGTCATAAGGGCTACGGATTTGAGATGCTTCTACAAGTTCCTTGACTGAAAAATGATAGAGGGACGAAGGATTAATGAATTGGGCAAGCATAAAGTAGTATGATGGTGATTAATTAGCACAGAATTAGGGGTGTTTATCAACCTGACCAACCCGACCAACCCGCCCAACCTAAACCTTTTGGGTTAGTTTGGGTTGGGTTGCATTAGTTATTGAGTTTTTTACGTAACTATACAATATTTAAAAATATATTACAAATATACCGTATATTTCAATGTTATACATATAATTAAAAATTAATTACAGAAATATTAAAAATTGGGGTGTTACCATTTTAAATCGAAAAAACCCATAAAATCAACAAACAAACAAGAAAATAGCAACAAAAAAAAGAAAACTGTTTTTCTTTCACATTTAATGAGGCATATTAGGAGAAATATGTTTTTATTTGACCAAAAATCAGTTTGCTTATATTTTGTTTATATTTTTTTATAATATGCATACAATATATAGAAAATAATATGTATACTAAATTCTGAAGCATATTTTGATATATTTTTGTATATTTTTATATATTTTATTTATATTTTGGTATATTTTGTTTATATTTTTTGGTATATTATGATATATTTTGGTATATTTTATTTATATTTTGGTATATTATGATATATTTTGGTATATTTTGTTTATATTTTTTATAATATGCATACAATATATACAAAGTAATATGTATACTAAATTCTGAAACGTATTTTGGTATATTTTTGTATATTTTGGTATATTTTGTTTATATATTTTGGTATATTATGATATATTTTGGTATATTTTGTTTATATTTTTTATAATATGCATACAATATA
>JAJIYU010010645.1:0-15899 GCA_030144865.1 Tinospora cordifolia | reverse complement strand
CCAAATTTGAGAAGTGTCACACACGTTTGACCCGGTTGTCAAGCCTATTCATCAAGTTGTAACCATCCAGCCTCCTAAAGTCCTAAATTCCTATTCACGGATCTTGATATTTATTTAAAAACAGTCATCGATTTTTTTAAATGTTGTTATGACCATTATTTTTTAATTAACACGTATACATACGTCATTTTAAATTGACTACTGTGACTATATATATATATTTTATATGATTTAAATATTTAAAACTACTAATTGAACAAGTGCACATCTTAAAATATATTTAATAATTGTGCATTGTTGTAATTATATAAAATTGTAATTACAATAATTAAAACTTAATATTTGTTATATTATTATTAAATACATTATCATAATATCATATAATTTAATGGGCAAAGTTAAACTTTTGAACAATTGTATCATTAACAATCATTAAAAAGAAAAAGCTGACACCTTAAGATATGCAAAACTTGCCCAAATTACATGAAAAAAACATTTTCTTTCCCATTTTAAGATATGCATAACTTGCCCCTTTTATATATATATGTGAAGAAATGCTAAAAATTAATATGATTGAAGTTCACATGACGCACAGTTAACACATGCAAGTTAGATGTGAGTGGCGTTTCAGTGAAGGAAGAGTGAGTTATAAGCAAGAAAACAAATGATATATAATTTTTAATATCCCTTTTAATATTCTTTCAAGGACAATATAAATGAATAAATTATGGTTATGAATATAAAATGCCAATGTTTTTTTTTATAATATTTTTCTGTAGTAGATTCTGTTTTCAACCAACAAAAGATGAATTATGAAAATGAAAAAGAAAAAAAAAAGTACATCGCTCATAAAAACATTACTATCTCATTTTTTTTCTTATATGTACAATGCTAAGGGCATTCCTTCTGCCCTTACGCTCAGTCTGCACCGAGCGCATGGGCAAAATGCCACATCAGACATTAAAAAAAAATAAAAACAGAGCATTGAACGCTCGTTCTATTTCGTCGAGAATAAGACAATAAGATAAACTTTAATCGCACTAGTTACAAAATTGAGGTCTTTACCCTAATGCTTTAGAGGTAAAATAAGTGTATTTTATTATATCAAAGTCATTAACACATTTTATCAACAAAAGAAATAGCATTAATTAACAAAAATTATGAAAATAACTAAAAGAAAGCAAAATCACATAACATTATTTAAAATGCACAAAGAAAAAAAGGAACTAAAATATTGCCAAGGACAACATTTTGACTTACACATGGCTCTTTTTTACTTTTTATACACGTGGGCCTGACGCTGATGCAGAGCTTATGTGGAATCTACATCGTGTAAAATCAAACCATAATTATATTATTCCAAGCGTAAACATCAACAGACCTGCCCTCTGCCTTCTTCGTCACCACGAGACGCTGCAACGCACGTATACAAAGATTTGCTTTCTCAATACGCGTGTACTTGATATTAGATGTATTTTGTATTAGAAGCAGCACTCCCTAGTACTTGAGAAGCAATGAAGCAATAAATTAATGAAATGATGAGTGAGGGAGTAATATTGACTTCCTCCTTCCCTTCAGATTAATTTTTGCTTGCTCCCTGTTTTTTGAACTAATTATATTTAGGAGATGGCAGATAGGTAGAGGGGGTGGTTGCTTCATTGGAAAAAGTGGGTGGTGTGGGTAATTTTGGTAGGAGGTTGAATTCTTGTACAGGGCCCCCCCACCCTACACCTTTTGGGTTCTTTCTTACATGCCTATCTCAAATGTGCACCCTAGAGAAAGAGCACCGAATCTTTTCAAGATTTTCCCTTTCTCATTTTAGGATGAAAATTTTATATGGGGAAAGATAGGGTGCCGCAAGGATATATTCTTAGGGTACAAAAGAAAACTCTAGTACCTTAATGTTGGTACAGTCAGTATTTGAATGTTGGTACAAAAAAGGGGCAGATTTAAAACCTACAAGTTTTTGAGTTTAACTCTTGTTGTTACTTAAATTTAGAGAAAATCGAAGAATTAATGCATATGATAAGTAAGTTTTTTTTATTGATTTATTAGAAAGGAGCGTCTCATGTTTCTTGCTTTTTTTTTTTTTTATGTGCTTGTATCCTCCATTTTTTAAAGTAAAGAAGAAAAACTAAAATGTTATATCTATTTTTTTTTATCTATATCATATTTTAAAATAAAGGGAGGGTAAGTGGAGAGAATAAAGCATGAGCGGGTTTGTCGTCTTCCTCATTATAGCCCCCCACCCCTCCTTTAGGGGTTCCTATGCGATTTCTTACATCCTTGGCTACCGAGTGGAAAGAAATCCCTCACTCAATAGCTCATAGAAACCTAAAAGTATGTAGTCTCATTCAACTAACTCCTTTAATTTAAGTATCTTTTTTTCTCGTGAACTAAGAAAGAAGACTCTAATTCTTTAGAGAGAGAGAAAGAGAGTTGTTTGGTAAGAGAGTAGGTGGTGAGGACTTTTTTTTTCTGTAAATTATATCAGACCTATATATAGAAAACAAATATTGATAGAGGGAGACTTTGAAGGGTACACAAAAAATGTACTTAATTGTCAAAGTTCTTAGAATTGATACGAATCTAACTAATTCATATGTTTGTACGCTTTACTTTATCACATTATGACCAATGAGATGCACATAATGCATTTATTTGTTAAACCAAAAAAAACTTGAATGTTCACTATTACTTTAAGACACTAAGATTTATAAGAGACTTCGACACATACTAACCAACTTTTCTCATTACTATTATACAACAACTTTAAATAGTTTTTAGGAAAGTGTTATATGAACTCTTTTAGTTTTGTAACATTTTAAATATTAAATACATAAATAAATATATACCTTCAAATGTGTATTACCCATGTCTCTTATAGTTGAATAAAAAAAAAAAATAATTAAAAGAGTTGTATAATATTTTATTTATTTTTTAATGTTGCTGTAGAAATATATGAAGAATGTCAAGCAACAAGGGAGGTGTTTATAATAACTAGATTAAAGCAAGAACCGTGAAATATAAACTTGTTTTATCTAGGGAGGTGCCTGCAAAAAGCTTGAAAGATTTTACGCCTGAAACACACACAAAGAAAAAAGGGCATTACGGTAATTTAAACTTCAATACGTCTTTCTCGCCTCGCTCAAATCGGCCACTATAAAACCATAGAACGAAATGTTAAAAGCTCTGCATTTGTCCACTTGAAGTCCTCTCACCTCTCCCAAATCCAAACAATCAGAGAAACCTGTGGAAAACAAAAAGAAAAAGGAGAACGCTTCGGTTTGATCTCTCGTCCGCACTTTCTGCGGCGGTTGCTGCGTGAATTCAGAATTTCGGTTCGAGAGGTAATTCGAGTTTTTGTATTCGATGGTGTTCTTCTTTTAATCTCCTGCATTCGTGTACGTTCAAACTCATTGGCTGCAGCAACGATTTTAATCGTTGCTCGATTAGTAATCTTTCGCAAGCATTTTTAAATCTCATTTCAGATATAAAATCAGTTGATAATAATTCCAGATTTCTTGCATACGATGTTCTTCATTTAATCTGCTGCATTCGTGTTCGAACTCATCGGCAACAGCAACGATTTTTGCTCGATTTAATCTCATTGAATAGTACAGGAATTTAATTTACATGTATAAAACGTTGATGATTGATTTGTGATCTTTTTTGGCCATTCAACGAATGCTTATGTTTAAGAAAATGGATAGAGAATTAGTCAGATTTGATCCTGCGGTAGGATGTCATAGTGGCATTGGATCTAATGTCATCAAGCTCTTTTTGGTGAGAAAAATGTGAATTGGATTAGCTTGTAGGTTCCACAATGCTATTATTTTCTGTGAGAATAACTGATCTCTACATTAAGATGCTCATTTTTTTTTTTAATGATGAATCACAATTGTGGGTATTGCTTGTCTTGAATCCTCTGAATCATTTAAGATCTTGTCTGTATTTAAAGTGCCTTAATGAATACAAATGTGTTGGATGTACGCCTTACTTGACATGGATATTTGATGATTATTGGAGTTGTTTTCATTGAAGCACTCCTCTATGAGATTATGAGATTTGTTCATTCTTGATCTGTTTTCTTCTTATTCAGGTCTCTGCAAATGGACTCTAAGTCTAAGGATGTAGTAGATATGATAGAAGCTTCTTCCGGAGTACATTTTTCAGGATTTCATTTGAATGGTTTGGAGCAAAGAGATCAAGTGGGGGAACAACCAACAGCCTCCGTGGCTGGACGTGTAGCTAGGCAGCCTTTTGTAATTGGTATGTCCACTCCCCTGACTCAATAAGAATGATTATCCTTTTGACCAAACAAGGACCAGCCAATGGAACATGATCCTGATCAGAAGGATTGCTCAAGTCTATACATTTTAATGAGCTAAAATGTTCCTTATCTTGGAGGCTTGTGTGCAATGGACAAATAAGCAATGTAGCTGTTGTTAGTTGCCACATTTGGTGGAATTGGATATGGAAAGCAAATGTACGTCTTAAGTGACGAAAAATAGTTATATTGGGTAAACTCAAAGTTCAAAAGTGTCAACAAGGTGGAATAGCGTAAGTTTGGTAAAGAAGTCATGCCATCCTTAATGGATTGTGCCGTACAATATGGTGGTCAAAACCATGAAATGGATGTTAGTCATTTTGATGCTTGATGAAATTGAATAAGGTTTCTGATTGATGAACCATGTAAATTGTACATATGTTTATATTTAGTATATATATGATTATAAAAACAAATTTAACTTTTAGCAAATTCATGATCAATTCACCATGATTCAACTAGTGATTCACTTTTGATTCAGACCAATTAACTTACAGTTTACAATTATACTGATTGTTGAATTTAATTTGGATCATTTTGGGCAAATTGAATTGTGAATGGTACGATTCAATACTTATTTTTTATTTTTGATACTCTTCTTCTCATTCATGAAGTTTACGATTCAATACTTTCAAATTATGAATTTGACTAATATGGTAAAAAGGCAATAGTCTTTTGGCTTTTCAAGGTGGTATGTCATCCATTAAGAGCAAAGATGAGTGCAATAAGATCAATGATAAAAATAAGATGGATGGATTGTGGTCGGCAATTAGTATCACAGTATTAAAATTTGCCAAACTTTGCGTAATTATTACCAAAATATATAACTATGTCAATAATTTATTTTCATATTTATATATCATTCTAACGTGACACACACACATACACTCATACACACATATCATTCTATGTGACGTGTTTGATGTTATTACTGTAAAGAATGTGCATTTTAATCCATTATCTTTATACTTTTATGTGTGAAAAATATTTATTTATATTTGTTTTCATCATTTCTACTAGTAGCTATTCATATTTTAGCTTCTACATGAAAATCCTTTTAACTTCTTTTAGCTGGTGAATTTTTACAAAAATCCTTCAAAACTTCTCGAACTTCTCTATATTAATTCATGATTTTTAAAGGGCAAAGTTGAAGTTTCTAACCTTGATTAGTATATGATTCAGTGATCTTAATATATTTTGGACCACCCATCTTGTTTTTGTTCCCATCTTGCTAGTGCGTGGTATATGATTCAATGGGAAGAATGCTTGCATGTGGTTTGTATGTCAAATTTTGGAACTTCGAGTTAGATAGAATTATACAAGTCATAATTCTACAATGATGAATGGAGGTGGATAATTACAATTTGTTGGCCGCCCATTGGATGAATTACTTATTTATTTATTTTTTTATTCCATTAGATTAAGCAGGAAATCAGATTCTGTTTGTGATGTATAGTAGTGAAAAGCTTTTAGAAATTGCAGGATATTTTGTTTAGTTTTAACGTTTTTTTGAGTGACATAGAAATGTAAATTTCCTTGATGCTCATGATGATTGATTTATTTCTTCTTCTTCATTCTATTGATGTTATTTATTTATTTATTCTTTTAACATGGAATAATGATGTAGCTTAGAATTAAGAACATGACTAGTGTCAATCACTTGTGTGTGTTGATCATTTTCATCCAATTCTTTCCTTAGTTACATTTACAATTCCAAAACACATCTAGGAATAGTTGCTCTTTTCATTTATGACTTGTATTTCACATTCTCAATTGAAAGTATTAGAGATCACAAAAACGTATGTCTCATATGGTATTATATAATGTCCTCTTCTGCTGATTGTTTGGTTGTTTCTCCCCTCCACTTGGTTGTTCCCCTTTGAATTTGCTATAACTTGAAGCTTAATTTCTTATGACAGGAGTTGCTGGAGGTGCTGCATCAGGGAAGACTACTGTTTGTGATATGATTATTGAGCAACTGCATGACCAACGTGTCGTGCTTGTCAATCAGGTAGCTTTGCTTAAATGCTTCCCTATGGCTTGCCACTATATACTGGCATTTAATGGGAGAAACTGATCAAGGGAAGAGAACGAAAAGAAACACTCAATTGCCAAGTGTCTAAAGCCTGTGTAGATCATTTCAATGTGTTGTTTAATGAACGTAGGTTTTCTCTTTTAGTCTCGGGGCTAAGAAACCTCAGTGAATATGTTCATCCTTCAGGGGATTAAACACATAAATTATTGTTTGTGTTCACAGGTTTCAAGGGTAAATTTTGATTGTGTATTCTGTCTTTTCAGCCCATATAAGTGAAAATCAAGGAAACTAAGAAGTAAATATTGTTGGATGGTAAAAAAAAAATGTTAAAAGCACTAAATGAGTAAATATAAATAAATCTTGAGACATTTCAACATCAAAACACATTACTAACCAAGTTACCATTCTTGTTTATGACCATGACAAGTATTTGTGCATTGTCTGTACTCTTTGTAGCTGTTTAGATTATTCTCAAATGTTCTGAAGCATGTTTTATCCATTTGATGAACACAAAAATCCATTGCCTAGGACACTTTATTGATTTGTATGAGACCATACTTTGATTATACGTATTGGCACTGTAAAGGATTAGAAATAACATTATTGGTGCACATGTGTAGTTCATGCAGGGATTGCATTTGGAGAGATTGTCTTCACACTCTCTAACAGCTTTGGTTTGGAAAACGGTGATAGGTTTAGGAAATAAATAGACAACATTCCAATAAAAAAGTGCACCCTGTCCACAAGACTCTCCTGTGGAGGAAGTATGGTTTATGAAACAAGTACAATTGTATATTGATTGTAAAAAGAAAGTCACAAATTTAAGGGATCAAGTGATCTAGTGAATTAAACCCAATATTACATCATGCAAGAAGCCAATTTCTAAACATTAATCATCTAATTTCCATGTTGGTTAATGTAAATCAACGTGCTAGGCAAGCTGTGATGCCCAATTTCTTTGAAAAATCTTAGAAATCTCATGTCCGCTTCGTTTATTCTTTGATACTTGTCCTCTTTCTTTTTTTTTTTTTTTTTTTTTTTTTGTACCATATCTAACTTTCCTTTGCTCCTAACATTTGTATGCTTTGTTCTAAGAACTCCATTTGATAACTTAAGCTAATACAACATTAGATACCGTAGAGGGCATTCCAACTTTTTTTTAGTTTGGCAGGTGAGTTCAAAAGGTGGTTAACACTTATAGTGATGAAAAGAAATCATAAACATATTGCAGTGTCCGTAGCTGTATCTTGTGAAATTAATAAGCATATCCTTGTTCTATATTTTTTTTTTTTGAAACAGAAACTATATTATTAATAGAAAAGATATAAAGTACAAAAGAGCCGGATGAGGTATCTGGACCTTGTTCTATATTATTTTTTTCCACACTTTTTGGTACCTAGCACTCCTTGTGCTGAATATATGTTTTCTTCTTACCTTTATGCATGCAATGAACGTTGTTTGGGTCTTTATTGTTTATCATGTTTTCTTCAAGTAAATGAATCGTTAGTGCTACTTTAAAATACCATTTTCTTTTTTGCTTTGGATGACATATATCTAAGTTTTCTCTGATTGCAGGAATCCTTTTACCATAATTTGACTGAGGAGGAGCTAAAGCGAGTTCATGAGTACAACTTTGACCATCCTGGTAATGGTGCTTTATTATTATTTTTTTAGCCTAAACTTGGAAACTCTTTATATGAACAATTCCTTTAGATGGTGTGGATCTGTTGAAGTTTGTTTCTGGAGAACTTTTGATTTCCAGTCTGCAAGAGTGCTATAAAGTGGAAAACATCATTTGCTGTAATAAATTAGTTCAGGTTATTGATTTCTGTCTTGCAACTGTATTTAGCTCATACTATGCTTGTTCAATTATATTGGTACATATTATTATTATTATTATTATTTCATTGCTTTTGGTGGTAGAGAGTGGTGCTGCAAAATACAATATACAAAATGTCCTTGCAGTCTCTTCCAGTTTTATATGGTTTAGATATCATTAGTGCTTAGCAAAACAGTTACCTCAATTTCTTATATTTCCCCCTCTCATATAATGATTTGCTCCATTGCCACACAATATGGTGAAAGAATTTCATGCTTACATACTTATCCAAACATAAGCCTTTGGAGTAAATCAGTCAATATACCAACTTCTTCACTGCTTTTTGTGTGTTTTCTATTCTTATCAGTGTTCATTTCATAATTACCAGATGCTTTCAACACTGAACAACTATTGTGTTGTATGGAGAAGTTAATGCATGGGCAGGCTGTTGATATTCCTAAGTATGACTTCAGGAGTTACAAAAGCAATATCTTGCCAACAAGAAGGGTACATTTTTCTTTTTCTTGGTGTAGACATTACATGATGTGCTATTTGTGTGTGCATATATATATATATATATATATATATATATATATATATATTTTCTAATGAACATGATTATGGTTTTTTTTTTCAATTTTTCAAGGAAGGGTTGTCTGCATAATGCATTCAAACCTCAATGTTGAGAAAATTATTGATAGTTTATGCATGCTTTAAATAAAAAAAATCTTTTGTTGTTAAGAAATAATGTCATGTTGTCATCTAATTGTATGTTTCTTTAACAGACAATTTTTCTTGAATGAAATTTTTGCCCAGGAATTTTCTAATTCACTTTCTCTTTGAATGGGCCTTTTTTTTTTGGCTTTTCCTTCTGGTTTGCTTGTGTCGAGTAAAACATAGAAAATGGGAAATAGAAGTTCTTTTGTGTAATAGTTGGAGGATGATGGTGTAGGTTGTAGTGTCCCATTTGCCAGTTTAATCATTGGGGTATGAGAGCATATATTGACCAGGTTTTTGATTTTATTTGTTCTTTTATTTACTTGGATTAGTTGGGCAGTTTTTTTCATGCAATCTCCAAATTGTTTTCGAGAAATTGGAATGTAATTCTAATTTTTGTTTATTGATTTACATTTTTTGAAAATGTTGGGAAGCTGTTTGGTTAACTTGGAATGGAGTCGAAAAGCAAATGGTGGGGCCCTTCAATTATAATTATAAATAATAAAAATAATATATAGATTTGAAGTGTCGTCACTTACACCTTTGGGGCTTTTCCAAACATGCCACATATACTATGAATGATGTTTGACTGAAAACATGGATGAAATTGTAAAAAGCAGACCCTTTTTCTGATTTTATCCCTGAAATTGTTTTTAGATCCTTACAACCAAACATGCTTTTTCATATTCTTTTTTCATTTTTTTAAATACCAAAAAGTGGATTTCAATCCAATACCAAACACATCCTTATCTATTTTTGGGCTGTTATTCTGTTAAGATTGGATGTGTTTTTTCTTTTTTCTAATTGAGTTAGAAGTTTAGATATGTATTATGAATAATTTTTGGTTGTAATTGAGAAGACAGTGATTTATGAATTGAATAATTTCGCTTTCACCTTCTTCTCTTTTGGCCAATGCCACTATGAGGTGATTCTCATAATTGGAGGGTAATATTATGGCAATGGTTGTATAAATATCATGGTAGCGTTGATATCGCAGAACTACTGCAAGATCAGCAGCATGGCTTTGTGGTGTGTGTGTGTGTTGTGGTTTCTATGTTATGGCAATGGTTGTTATGATGAATGATTGGTGGTAGCTGTGAATATCCTAGTAATATTGATATGGCAGAATTACTGCAAGTTCAGCAGCAGGGCTTGGGGTGTTGGCGCTGATGATGGTAATGGGGGTAGATTAGGAAATTTGCATGTGCATTGGTATTGGTGGCAATGAAGCAATGTGATGGTAGAGCGGGTTGTAATGCTTCAATGTTTATTGTGGAGATATGGAGGTAGTTGTACATGCTGACTTTGATTTTGTGACTTCACTAATAGGAAGTGGGACTTGATGGTAATGAAAATGTGTAGCAATGTTTAATTAGAAAGAGAAAGTTAAATGAGGAATTTCTTGTTGACAAATCAATGTAATATACTTTCAGTAATAATTTGTTTTCTGGTTTTAGTTTTTAGATTAATAGTCCATTAATATTTCTGTTATTATCATGGTATGTTTGGTTGTAGTTATACCAATAAGGCTTTTCCATGAAGCATTCAATACCTAAGAAATACAAGTTAGCAACTGTTTTTTGTTTTTGTTTTGTTTTTTTTTCCTTGCAAGTTTAACAAGGTGTTATGGAATCCAACAGATTGTACCTTTCTATGGAGCCATGGATTAACTTTTTTTTTTCCTATTGATTTCTTTAAAATAGAAGTGTTTGATGTTCAAAGCCATTTTCTATAATCATGATGAACCTTCTAGTTTTGGAAAATATTTTGCAGGTAAATCCATCTGATGTAATAATTTTGGAAGGCATTTTAATTTTTCATGATCCACGTGTGCGTGAAATGATGAATATGAAACTCTTTGTCGACACAGGTTCTTTTCTTTTTCCTATTTATAGTCTGACTGGACTTGTTTAGTAATGTATTCCATTGTATTTGTTATGCTTTACTGTCATATCTCTAATATATACTAGTCCATGTTCATCTAATTTTGAAAAACCAAGCTGGTTGTATGCCTTGTTTATTGTTTTAAATCTTTGACATGGTCCCAAATTCTCAGCAGTTTTCCAGTCAGTTATCTTTTTATCATTGCAAATGAATTCAACAGATTTTGAGAACTCTTAGTTCTCAAAGTAGCCCTCTGCTTGAAGGAAGTTTATTGTCTTTTATTTTCAACTATACTTTGTCACTGTGGTTCTTTTCCATTTTTCTTATTTATTATTTATAACTTGTAAGATATATATATATATATATACATACATTCTGTACTTATTTTATATACTAATATATACATGGATCTCATGCATCATCTTTTGTTTTTTTCCGTGTATGCGTCCAGCATGTATACATCTGGCAAACTTCTTTGTCATAGTAGAATACTTCCATCCTCTATTAGGTGGTTACTTTGTTGGTCTAGATGATGGAAGGTTTTCAGTGCAGATGCTGATGTACGCCTGGCCAGGAGGATAAGGCGAGATACAGTTGAGAAGGGTAGAGATATTGGGAAAGTTCTGGATCAGGTTATTGGTTTAAATCTTATTCTCAGATTCACAAGTTTTTCTTGCATGATTTCCTTCGTTTTATATATAAATGGGGCCTTACTGGTTTTTTAATTATAATTTCTTATGCGTTGGTTCACATGTACGTTGTAAAGCCATCATTCATAATAGCACTATTATAAATTATAATACCATAATATTTGCTCAACTATTTTGACTCCATATCAATCTAGTTATTTAGGTGAGAAAATTGTCCTTGCAAAAGTCTATGCATTCTACATTTACAGCCTTGGCTAGGTAAAGAAGAATATTGAAAATTAACTTTGATTATGCATCCATTTATTCTAAAATTGATAATTTTTATAAGCCTATAAGAGCAATTCTGATTTTGGTGATGCTGATCTTCATGGTTTCTAGATAAGCTAGTCCTAAAACAAAACCTATGCCATCTCCATGTGAGCCATAAAGTGCTTTATGGTAAATGGTGAAATGGAAAATAATATGTAACAATGACTTGTGGAGCCGTTAGTTATTCTATATATTTCCTTTTCCTTATGTATCAGCCTCCATCTTGGCAATGGCTCATTGAATGGTGCGGGAGAGAATCATGAACATTTAGTTATTGTTGCTGGGACCTTTGGTATTCATGTCTTATATAATTCGATTGTACTACTGAAGGTTCTGAGAATATGAAGCAACTTAACTTAGATTCAGGAATAGCAGCTGATATCCTTTATGGAATTCTAAGAGGAGTCAACTAGTGGAATATATTTGAATTGCATTATGAATGTAGTCAAGAGTCTTATTAAGATGTATTTTTCAACTGAAGGAGGTTGAGTTTATTTGCTTTTAATGGCGTCTAATGAGTCTTTGAGCAAATATTTAGTGCTAAGACATCAGTGTGCATTTACGTCACAACTTTCTTTATCTGTTTCTATATTCTGTTTTTTATTTTCATGTTTATTACAATTGTGCCATATATGATGATACTCACTTGGTATAGGTTTATGATGCAGTACTCCAAATTTGTGAAGCCAGCTTTTGATGACTTTATACTTCCTACAAAGAAATACGCAGATATTATCATCCCACGTGGAGGAGATAATCATGTAGCAATTGACTTAATTGTGCAACATATTCGCACAAAACTTGGTCAACATGATCTTTGTAAAATATATCCAAATCTTTATGTCATTCAGTCAACTTTTCAGGTACTGCCAGGCCTTCAGCGAATGAACAAATCGCTATTAAGGTTTATTGTTGTTTGATAATATTGAAAACACTTCTTTAGTGTGGTTGCTCAGTCATTTTCATGTATTTGACCTTGAAGAATTCAAATTTAAGCTATGCTTATACTTTTTAAGAATCGCGATCTCTGTACTTTCTAAGAAGAAATACCCAGATATTATAATGCCATGTGGAGGAGATAATCGTAGAAATTGACTTACCTGGCTTTCCAATAATTTTTGTTGAATTTATTCAGATTCGGGGAATGCATACTCTGATACGTGATGCCACAACAACAAAGCATGACTTTGTTTTTTATGCAGATCGATTAATCCGTCTGGTTTGTTTTCTTTTTCCCAGTTATTTAATCCTTTTCTCCTTTTTGTCGTGGGATGCTGATGTTCATTTTCTATTGGTATATGCACTGAGCAGTAATTCCGTGTCATGAACAGGTAGTTGAACATGGATTGGGCCATCTACCCTTTACAGAGAAACAGGTGACCACTCCAACAGGTAAGCTGCTATTTAACTAATAATCTAAGTTAGTGTTTGAGACTCTTCTTGTGTTTTTTGTATTGGCTTGTTGAATAATTGCATTATGAGTCTACAACCTTTCTATATCTCATGTTATCTTGGTCTTCTTTGGAATTTGATCCAAACGTTTTTCTCATTTGTTGCACTTGATTGATATTATGTTTTTGCCCATGCACAGGATCAGTGTACACTGGTGTAGATTTCTGTAAAAGGCTATGCGGAGTCTCTGTAATTAGAAGGTGTTAAATCTTGCTTCCATTTCTGGTTTCTATGGTGAATCATTTCTATGAGCACATATTGTTGTTATTAATTCTAATTGGTGAATATAGATTTGTTAATTTTGTCAGTTGGAAAAGCCCAGTATACATGTATTTATCTTTTCATTCAGTAGCTATGATTTTTCCCTTTACAGCTAGATCTTGTTCTTGTGCAATTGTCATGGCATATTTATATCTGCGGTTCAGAAACTGAATAGTCAGGTTGCAACTGTCATCGGAATATTTTGACATGGCAAAAACAGATTATAACCATTAGAAAGGAAGTAGGACTAATATATAATAGTAGGCTTTTTACTGGCAGTTACAGAAACAAAAAAAAATTGTAAAATTTAATTGAAAAATGATCATTTTTAAGGATCCTTCAGAATGATCTTGGTCTGGTGGTTTTAGTATCCAGTTTATAAAATGACCATCTTGAAGGCATCAATTTATTAAAGGGGAAGATTGGATTATGACATTATGAAAGTGTTCTTTATCTGTATTGGTGATTCAAAAAATTGTTTAACAACCTTTTCAAAAAAAAAAAAAAAAAATCACTTGATTAACATCTATCAAAAATGTCTGAGTTATGTCTGATTCCTCATTGCTTTCCAATTCTAAGCCATTTTTAGTATTCTCTCTGCTGTATTTGAAAATGTGCCTTCAATTCCTCAATTAATGTCCAACTTTATCTTGCTTCTTCTCTACTCATGATGGTCTTTAAGATGCATTTGGGTTCTAAATGTGCTTTTAATGGGTATGTTAGAGATTTGAAATGAAATTAAAATAATGAGTAGGATTTTTTGATATGTTCTAGTGAAATTAAATTCAACTGTTCTTAGAACAGTTGAATTTCCCCTTGAAGCTGACACATGCACATGGTAGCTGTAGAAAATTTTTTTTCAATCACCCTTCAGACAAAATAGTTCATCAGCTAATATTTGAGTTTTCGTGCTGTGTTTGTTCTGAATATTTTAATGAGATAAATGTTTTTTTTCAACTTTAAGTGGTGAAAGTATGGAAAACGCACTGAGAGCGTGTTGTAAAGGCATCAAGATAGGCAAGATTCTTATCCACAGGGAAGGTGATAACGGTCAGCAGGTTCACATAAGACTCCTAAACTCCTGATGTTTTTTTTTTTTTTTTCATCCTTTCTCTTGCATCTTTCTTTGTGATTCTTTCTTTTTTCCTTTCTTTTTCTGGTTTTTTTTTGACCTTTTTTGGTTTTTGGTGGATCTGGTCTGCAGTTAATCTATGAGAAATTGCCACAGGACATCTCAGATAGGCATGTCCTACTTTTGGATCCCATCCTTGGCACAGGTAATTCTAACTTGAAGATAGAATTTTTAGCTTATGTATGCAATGCCATTCATCTTATTCATGGATCTTGCAAGGCCTTGTCCTGACTCCTATGCATGTTTGTGCAATTGAGGTCCATTTGGTCTGTTTGCTGGTTAATTGAATTTAGACTTGTTATCTTGGTCAGGCCTCTGCTTCTGTCCACCTCGAGATACTAGATTAAGGAACACACAAGCTGGTTTATATTTAGCCATCTGTTATAATAAATATCACGTTTTAACAAGTTGAAATGACTTTATGAATTCTTCTTTTATTTTTGATCTGATGTAAGAGAATTTTCTCATAGTTGTTGCAATTACTCTTTTTGCTAGGAAACTCGGCTGTACATGCTATTTCTCTACTCATAAAGAAGGGAGTACCAGAGTCCAACATCATATTTCTTAATCTAATATCTGTGAGTTGGTCTATCAATACATGTTTCGTTTGCCCCCGCCCCCCCCTTTTATACATTGACATAACATAACGAATATGGTCTCTTTTATTGTCAAGGCACCTCAAGGTGTGCACGTGGTATGCAAAAGCTTCCCAAGAATTAAGATAGTGACATCTGAGATTGAAATTGGTCTCAATGAAGATTTCCGTGTGGTACCTGGCATGGGCGAGTTTGGAGATCGATATTTTGGCACAGACGATGATTAGCAGCATCTAACGGGGCAGGTCCAATCCTTGTAAGTCACAGATGATTTCATCAAGCCGCGATTTCATTAGTACTATGCAACACCCTTAAGGACACCTTATCATTTTGCTTTTTCCGTCTGCCATTTTCTAGGTGAGTTTTTGGATCTGGAGCTATTTTTATCAACATGCGTCCATGGTCAAAGAGGCCTGGAATAGTTTTGACTTTTGAGTGAACTTCGTAGGTTTAATGTCTGAAAGGACTATTGTTCAATTAATTAGCTGAAGTCAACATCAAGCACCCACTTTCCTTTAATGCAGGGATTGACTTTAAAGATTTGAATCATGAGCCCATCCTTGTACGGTTTAGTCTTTGTTGAAGCTGAGATTATTTTATTGATCTCAGGAAACTGTTGTATGTTATATATTCTTAGTGCAGTTATTGCCCCACTTCTGAATGCCGATCCATCGTATTTGTAGTAATTTGACATGTCCAGATAGACCTCATGTA
>JAJIYU010010644.1:0-15917 GCA_030144865.1 Tinospora cordifolia | reverse complement strand
GTGAGCTAGGGCTTGTTGAACCCCATTTACTAAAAAATAGAAGAGTTTTTTTTGTGAGAAATAAACAATCAAAGCATTTGTATACGCACCTTCTTTCTTCCTTTCTTTGTGAAATGCACTTGAATGCAATAGGCACTCTCTCTGAAACACACCTCTCTGTGAACGCAACTCGCAATCTATCAAAATGCGCCTCTCAGCAAACGCAACACTCACCTTTTCTTCCTATCTCTGTGAATGATGAACATAGTACGGCTCCTCCTCTTGCTTCCTCTCTCTCATTTTCTTCTTCCTATTCTAGGTTAATTGGTTTGTGCGTACGCAATATGCACTTCCTCTTCCTCTCTTTTGTTTTTTTTTTTCTTCCTCTTTTTCTTTTTCTTTTAATTTGTACTAGATTGGTTTATGCTTTGATTGCGGAAGGTCGAAAACAGAAAACTATTACCAAGGATGGATAATAAGGTCAAAAAATTATAACACAACTGCAAAAAGTCAAATTTAAGACAATTACTGATAAACACGAGCAATACGTTGCTAAATTTCAATTATAAAAAGCGGTACGACTACAACTAAAAGATCGAGTTTGACGCGACTCATTTAAAATCTGATATTTTTGTAAATAAAATCAAAATCTTGATAGATGACAAGCGCAAACTTTATAAAAACATTTGTGATAATATTATTAAAATAACGAGAATTTTTGTAATTTCTTCAAAAAAACAGACGCCAAAATCAAAACCTAGACCACAAAACTCAAACATGGTCCGACTCCCGGGATAAGTGACAATGCATATTGGAATTTTTTTTTTTTCAAAACAATTGATTAATTTTCATTGGCCCAGAAGTCAAGGGGAGACGTTTTACAGAAAAGAAGTTCATGACTTAGGCTGCATTGAGCATTCGATAAATAATAATAATAATAATAATAACAAAAAAGTTCCATTTTCTTTTCCGGTGCTAAACTTGAAGAAAGAAACGAAACTATTAAAAGAAACACACACAATGGTTAAAAAAATATGCTAAGCCCGCAAAAAATTGAGTTAATTGCTAAGAGAGAAGAAAACTACCACATAAAAACGAAGAATTCATTTGAAACAATACAAATGCCAAAAAAGAATTGTCTTAAAAAAATTACTTTTATGAATGTTAAGAAAATCAGTACAATATTCAATCCAACTAAATATGAATTTTCCATTTTTTCTGCACATTTTCATGTTTAAATATAAAAACACAATCTCAATTCTACAACTAAACATAGCCCAAATTTCGTATATCAGACATTCCAAAAAAGTGGAGTTCGGTCCAGTGTCCAATCAAACTGACAACAAGACCCGATGCCATTTCACAGTTCTTACCTTTAAGAAAGTTCCAAATCATTCTCTTTTTCAGCTCAGTTATAAAAGGGCCACCTTTGACATTTATATTTTCCCATGCTGCTTCCCTCTATTGTATTCAACTATGCCCATAAACCCATGTGTTTTAAAAATCAAGATTGAGATGAAATGATATGCAAAATTCACTCACCGTTCTGCAGAAGGTCAGTGCCTGCCTGGTCCCGCTGACTGTCGCAGCAAAACAAGGGTACAAAAAAGAAAAAAAGCTAGCACATTAGCTTACAGTAGACAAAAAAAAATCACATATAAAGACTTTATAAAAAAAAATGTTGATTTTTTAATCTAACTTAAACATTTCTGTATGGTTATCTTCTGAATCTTACAGGTACAAGAAGAATGAAGAAGATGATTGAAGAGGTAGAAACATTGAAACAACAAGGAGAAAGAGACGGCAAGGCCACTGGACCCCAACTTACTGAAGTACAAGGCTCTACCAGGTCTCCAACAACAAATGTTATATCAGGTGGGAGCTACGAGGCATTTCAAGAGTTTTGAAGTTTTAGCAATAGGGTTGCAAAAATAGTAGGCTTTGGCTCGTAATCTTCCTCACTCAAAAGCGTCAAAATTGTCTGGCCCGGTGCCAAAATGTTTGGCAGCAACAGGCATGATATTAAGCATCAAGCAACATGAATCTGCAATACTGACGAACAATCCATTGTTGATGAACTATCTTAGAGGACCTCGTGGGCTTTTCCGTAATACCTGTTGATGAAAGGAGACTGCTTTGCAACAGATAGGGGGGGAGGGAAAAAAAAAAGAATCAGGTCAGGACACAGTACTCAAAACTCTTCTACTTAGTAATTATTAATTATTCCTCAACAACAAAAAATCTTCAAAATTTAAAACAAGAAAAGCACAGTAGACACTAACAGCAAGGTTGGAAATCATCAAAATTCGGAAGAACAAATAGGTCAAAGCAATGTGACCATGCATAAATTGATCCTTAACATTTTTTGTCCCCATATATGATAAATGACACCAAATGACCAAAACGAAATGGATAACAGACAAACCATTATTGCGTGAAAACTGTCATTCTAGGTACGGATGATATTTCTGAGTTAATATGATAGTTACAAAGATCAGTATATGAAGGAAACAATTATCATGACACACTCTTTCAACTCAAACAAACAAATAATCAAGGGATTAAAGGATGCAGCAAAAACATTATTTTTAGTTTTTGAAGGAGTATATATAAAATGTTACAAACAGAAAACTTCTCAATACAGAATTTGCTTTAACATGGCAAGCACAATTTCTTGTTGAATGCATTCAAAGTTAGATATATTCTGATAGAGGATCAGCAAACATACAGAAATAAAGTAAAGGTTGATCCACAGTAAGAACTAATTTCATATATGCAGCCTATCTCATATTTATAGCCCAAAAAGAGAGATATCCACAAAAGACCAATAAATGAATACTTAAATTTCACCACAAACTAGACTGCCACTTTCTGCAGGGTTACAAGGCTTGATGAGGATCAACACAACAGAGGCCGTACAGCGATTATGAAAATTACTGAACAGAAATACTTAGAAGCAATAGTCAGCCAGACAGTTTACCTTCACATTTGATACATCAGGAGCATCTGGTGTTGGCACCGGATAGAACTTATAAAACTTCATGTTCTCAAAAGCCGCCTTGGTCTCCTCACTCATTTCTTCTAGGGCCTTTTTACGGGCTGCTCTTGCTTCTCTATTAGCTTTTTTGGCTTCTCTCACCTTCTCCTTGACAAAATCCTGAATCAAGGCACATTGAGCAATCAGCTAACTAAATATAAAAATACATTATCAAAAATTTAGATTTATGCATCCAAAATGTTAAGGAAGGCAGACCTTAAAAGCCTCTTTTTGATCTTCTGACAATTCTTCATTCTTAATTTTATCATCAGTGAACTCCTGAATGTCACATTAAAAAACATAGTATAAAGAAAAAAAAGTATTACTCAGCTAAATATGGCAAGTATTCATTCCAGTATTCCACTCTAGCTATCCATATGTGAGATTATTTTATTTTATTTTATTATTGGAAAAGAAACAATTTTAGTGGTTAGCTGTATAACCAACTTTATCATCAAACAACACTCACAGGGTGGTACTAGGCCTGTTCATATCCCATTAATCCCCTCATCCCCTAGGGTGAGGCAATGACAAGTATTGGAATTGGACCTAGAAGCTTGGGGTTCCAAAGCCAACTCTTAAACTCCATATTGACCATCAGAAACTTGTTAATCAAAGCTGCAATCAATCTTGCAACTACTTGATATAATTTAACATGTTAATGAAAAATTTAAAAGTTTCACCAAAGTGTCGGACATGCTTTCATACAGGGTATATCCCACAATAATAATTGATAACAATGCATAATCATAAACCATCTGCCCTATTGAGGTCCTAGGATACAGGAAATCAAATAACAAGTGGACTAGATAGTAGAAAAGTTTAAATGATGTCAAGGATGTAGGGCTCCATAAGAGTCAGTCAGAAAACTAGGAGATTAATTCCTACCTCAAGCTCATCAAGCTCCCAATCAAACTCACAAAGGACCTGCAAAGTAGAAAGTACAATAATAATTAACACCCTGTAGAACTGTTAAGAGGCAGTTATGCCAGCAGACACACAGCATCGGGGCTTCATAAGGGTTTCTGACAAGAAGGCTATTTCAGCTGATAAAGATAGAAGTCCCCTGAAAATACAGTCCTAACTTCTAAGCTTTTGAGTTAATATAGCAAGCACTTGATCTCAATGTAAAACCTACAAAGAATGCTTTTTAACCCAAGACTTTATGACAACAAAAACGCCAGGAAGTTGCTTGGCAATCACGTTCAAAAGATTTGAGAAACTGTTAAATAACTTACTGGAGTTGGTTCCGCAGGAAAAATGATGTCAACCACAGTACTTTGCTCAAATTCATCTTCCTTCATTGGCTGGTAGAAATCTATCATATAAGCAATACAAAGCGTCACTAACAATTAGCTAAAGAAAAGGTCGGACTTAACCGTGTACATGTGTAGAAAAATCAATTTACTTCAAAATATCCACTGAAAAATATATACAAGATTTTTAACAGCAGACACAGAACAAACAAGTAAAACTCAATCAAGTGCAAATGCATTTTGACTGTGGCACCTTTTTTGATAATCAAGGGCATCACTGATCCCTGGAGTACTACCACTCTATCATAAAAAGGTCAAAAGAGTGTAGCTACTAACAGCAACAGCAATAAACAGCCACAAGGTAGATCAGAGATGCATGTCTAAGAAACAGCAAAACAACCAAGAAATAGAGTACACCCAAGAAACACTAGGGCCCGTGTTAGGCTTGAAGGAAACCACCAAGCACTAGTATAAACAACATCAATCACAACAATTTTTAGAAAGGATGTTCAAAACAATGCCTTGAAATCTCATGGCAAAGACTTTAACTGAGAACTGGAAACCAATTCTCAATATCTTTTTCTAAGAAGAATCGAATATTATCAAACCATCCCCCAAATCATAAGTTGAATTCCATTCCAACAATGTCAAAAAGAACAAGAGAAAACAATACAAAATCCCCAAACATGTCTATCTCAGCAAAGCATATTAAAGTTAAAAAACCATAGAAAGGTTAAAACTGGACTCACAAGGTAGACAATATTCATATTTCTTCACACGCTCTAGCTTCAGGTGTCTTAGAGCAGCCCTGCAATTTCATTAAAAAAAGTTAATGAGTAAACAAGACCAGCAAAATCTCCAAAAAGGCCAAAAAAAAAAAAAAGAGAAAGAATACCAGCACAGTCCAATAAAAGAATTCTTATTAGGAATCCAAACACAGCTAAGCACAATAGTAGATGAAATTCTTATTATGAAGTTAAACACAGCTAAGCACTAAAGTAGATGAATGCCAAGAACACAAGTACATGATGAATGGAACTAAAATATAACTGCGACATGTGCACTTATTAAGTAAAATGTTAAGGACAAAGTAGATAGGATACATTCATCGTGAAATCATAATTGAAATTCGTAGACTAAGCTTTCAGCACGTAGAATATGAATAAAATCATAAGTGATAATAGTACAACACTTTGGATTTGATATGAGCAAGCCAACATATTTACTAGTTATACCACCTGCATTTGCTTGACTCTCAATGTGCTCTTTAAACCAATCATACACAATTACTTCCTAAACAAATCTTCCTACTTATATATATACACGCCAGTTCATCAAGAATATTGAAAAAAAAAAAAAAACCTTGAACTAGGAAATTCTAAATTATAGAAACTTTCTGATATAATGAAAAAGTTGGTATAATTGTGAGCACATCATAGATGTTCTAAATGCTTACTCATGCATCTTAATCAGTATCTTCTGCACACGAATAACCTTAACGAACAAAATATGAGAGACTCATGGATAATCAGGTTCCAATTGTACATGGCACAATGCCAACATCAGAAGCATGAATCAGATGCTGCCAAGGTTCTTATTTGATAGACCAGAAGAGGTATATGCTGTATATGCCTCATTTTTACCCCTCCATATTCAATCATTATTAATGTAACAAAAATTTCCATTGTCTTTGGATCCCATTTTTGTGGCTTCATCTGAAGACAACAATGTGGCAAGCAAAAGCAATGTCCAATTTGGATAAAGATTTCTCTAGATAAAAAGACCAAAACCATATTGCAAACAAGTAATGTGTGTTTTATAAGACAAACCAGGTTACCAAACAATAGAATCCAAAATTAAGAATTGGGATTGATCATTTAAAACATGTGTGAATAAAACTGCAAATTGAGTGAATATGAATCAAAAACCAGTGTATAGTATATGAAATTGAGTTAATGCAGAGAGTACATATATGACAAATGGCGTTTGCCCTAAACTAATCACTATGGCTATGATTGGAGATCCAAAGTAGCCTAATACTTTTTGAGGATAATCTCTACTCGAAGAATTTACTCTTAAAAAGAACTTGCTTAAAAGTGAGTCACCTAATTAAATTAATTTTTTTGTTTCAAATCGAAACTACAAACTAGGTATTTCCAATACCACTTTACTCTGGGATATACTAATTTTGAGTTGAATTTATCCAAAAAGATCAATTCACATTGACATGTTCATCAAGGTTAAATGTTTCCTTTAATGTCGTAATAAGTAATCAAGTATTTCTAAGATTTACATGACACATCAAAAATACTTAACAGAGAATTAACAACATGATAATCTACATCTAGAATGCACAAAGATACTCCCTTTTTTTTCCTATTAGTAAGACTTTTGAAAAACTTAGGACTCAAATCATTACTCATAAGACAATTCCTTGTAGCAATTAGAAGCATTGAGATTCATGCTAATAACTTGAGCCACTAACCATTATACCCGTAACACGAATCAGAACATTAATTGACCACAAGTAAAAAAGAAAATTCATTTAACAAAAATGCTCAAGAATTTGATTTTCTTTTTTAAATAACAGTTATTTTCTAAATTTTGTTTTTCGGGTTGAATCCTAAAATTTAAATCACTTTGACATGCAAAAAAAATGTCCAACACCCAAACTCCTGCCTACCCCCACCACCACAAACAAAAAGAAAAAAAAGATTTTTAAAAAAGAAACCCTGTTATTAAACAAGAAAGGGTTGTAAAAATGTACAATAAGGATTTCCAATATGTAGCACTTGGAATATTAGAAGTCATCAGTAGCACAACTACCAACCAAATAAGAAGCCTAAGCATGCAAATGCTTCCAATTCAAACTTATTCATAACATAAGTAGAAAGAGTAAAATTCTTTCCACATTTTTTTACGTCATTATAGAGACAAAATCCAGATAAATCAAATTTCTTAGATTAACCATTCAACAGAAACATAACATCAAAGTCACAAACATAACCCAATTAATATGACTCCAAAGTGAAATAAAAGAACTACTTTGGTTTTCCAGCACACTTCCTCATAAAAAAAATTTACGCAATTCTTGCAACTTATCAATTAGCCCGTTCATAATACCAACATTTGTGCCATGAATTCAACCATAAAGTTAATGAACATCATTCAAGTAAGTAAAGCTGTGTACAATGCATCAATTGAAGCAAATGCATAAAAAAGAATATTAATGACTATTAATGAATAAATGCATTACAAACCTTCTTTGCGTGCAACTCAAAATAAAAATTTGAAATTTCAATCGATCAACTTGATTATCCCTATACATGGAAAAAAAAATATTAGCCATAGATGCAGATTATCATAAAATAACAGAAATTGATGAAGATATCAAGATTTGATATCAGAAACCTCTATGGCACTAACTATCTAGGGCACACATTATAGCAGCAATCAGAGAAGATACCTATATTCTAGTGGGATATATGGAACCCAATCCATCTTCATTTGCTTCATTGGTACAATTTCTTCAGCTTCCCTCTGAACTGAATTTATTCCAATCTTATCAGAAGGTGGGAAAGGAGAGACAACCTGTTCAATGTAGTCCAATTACAAATAAGTTGTGCTTCTTCTGCTACTAGAAAAACTATTAGATTTAATCAAATAATCAAGTTAAAATGAAGAATGAATTACTGGAGTAGCTGATGCATCAAATAAACCACCATAAACTCCTTTATTTCTAGGAAAATTGGTGGCACTCTAAAAAAATTAATGATAAGGCCCTACATGTAATATGCAAGAGAGTCAAGCATAAAATGACTAGAAGAAATGGAACGCAGAGAAAAAGCAAATTTGATGAAGAAAACAAAACCAAATGTCACAGTTGTCTTTTTCTTTTCTTTTTTGTTGGATTGATCTTTCTGCAATGGCAGAAATATAATCAAGGCCCACATTAGCCTACTTTTTTGTCTAGCAAAGTTGCAATGAATCATGGCACTTGAGAGATGCCACAAGCAAGAAACTTTGTACATCAGAGGGTTAAACCTCAAGCAACCTTACCTTGAGATTTGCATAACAAATACCTTCTAAAAACTAGTCTTGCAACACATAGGATCAGGAGAAAATTTTCTTGCAGGGACCACAGTTGACCAATAATTCCAAAATGTTGCTTTTTCTTTTCATTTCTCTTTGTTTGGTAAGAAGTCCACTCTACTTCATTCAAATTAAATCTAGAAATTGATAAATGGTTTAATATGAAGGTAAGTAGGGAAAATCAAAAGAAAAAAAAAGGAAATCTTAATTTCAAGGGAACATTTATGAAGGGCTCCTTTTTGTTTAAATCCCATTAGCCAAGGTAGTTAAATAAGAGCAGCGGTGGTTTCCCTCCCTCCCCCACAAAAATAAAGATTATAATCTTATGTCACACATCTATCATAGTTATAAAGAAACTGGTCTGGGCATAAGTAACAAACTTTTTAATAAGCAGACCTAGCTCCCCTCAGTTTAAATATTATGTGTGTGTGTGAACGCCAAATTACATTAAATGACCACAGAGAATAAGTTAAATTTAAAACTATCATGACTCTCCATCTTAAAGTCAATGTAAGACCACACATAAGTTTTAACAAGATCCACAAGAAAAAAATATATACATATACATATACATATATACATACATATATACATACATACATACATATATATATGCACTTCCAAATACATTTTAGATTCTTTAAAAAAAGGGGAAAAAGAGAAGAAAGGATCCACATTTTCGATGGTAAACAACAAAACAACATTGATCTTTTCCAGCCACCATGACTTCCCAAACTTCAAAGTACACAGATATTAATCTATTAACCTTTAGTGCTTTCCCAAATGTGTCACCACATTGCAGATACTTTGTACCTTCTTAAAAAATTGGAAACAGAAGAAGCTCCTCTGGACATCTCTCTCAACAATCCTTCCCCTCATCTATTACAACTATTTTTACAGTTGATCAAATTCTTCTCAATACCATCCCAAATTGGGATGTTTCTCTGCCATTTCAGGTGCACACTTATTACTAAAGCATCATAATTGAGACCCTAGTAACCAAAATTCTTAAAAGCCAGCAAGATCTTAATAGAGTAAGAATGTTAGATTCATTTAAAATTCCTAATCACAGGAATTGTAATTTCATCAAGCAAGCTCGCACAACCAACTGTGAATTCCAACCAGAAAAAATTGTGCCATTTAGCAGACAATTAAATCCGTAAACAAAATCATAGCGATGAAAACTTACTGCCACAACAACAGGTATACACACAATTTTCCCTTCTCCCTTGAAGAACACCATTTGAGCTGAAAAAGAAAAGACTTAGAAGTATAAGAATTTATGACAGATTAACAGCATAAGAATTTATAATAGAGATTATGAAATGGAAGGAACTGATCCATTATAGTAAAGAATAAAATGATTGCAAAAAGAGAATGTGTCAGGCTGATGCTAACAAGAGATTAAAACCCCAAAAAAAAACAAAAAACTTACGTTCTGTGCAACCAAAAAGATAAACTTTCTTTCCATAAAGCTTCCCTCCTTCTTCAAATGCATCCTGAACATGGTAAGCACATTTTAGTGTTGTTTCCACATTAATGAAACTAAAATCTTTAGTTTCTAATACAAATTTGAAAAGGAACATAAGAAGTCAAGTATTGTACAATGAAAATACATCAATAATGAATTTTGCAACTTACTTCTAAGTTTGAAAAATTCCATTTGAACTGATAAACTGAATCCAATTGATCCCACTGTCATGACATATAAAACTTCGTGAGAAGCAATCTATGTCATCCCTAACACATTCAGAATACAAGTTGTGCTAAGATTTATCTCTAGCAGAGTTCATTCCTCATTTGAAATTTAAACCTAAACAAAGAAATTTATAAGTATGTATTTAAATTTATTATCAAGTCCAACCTCTGTGCCAACGGGAAATACAGCTTGCCATAAGTCTTCCTACAAATAGAAGACAAACTATAATCAGTAGAATATATGTGAAGGACAGTAAATCACAGCATAAAAGGATTAAATAATCAGACTAAAGCCTTCATTAAAACTCTAATAGAATCGACTGTCAAGAATGAAGCTTTCATTCTTTAGATGCCTAAACATGAATTCGTAATAATGCCACAACAGAAAAACCTCAATTTCTCATTAGCCTCTCCTTAGTGAATAAAAAAAGGTTAAATGATATTCTCTCCCGCTTTCATCTCTCCCTGTTTCACCTCTTCCTTTCTCTATGCTCCAAAACCCTAATTCAACAACCTAAACACTAGAGTGGGGAACCATCAACATTCCTTAATTACTTTTCTCTTTAGTCTCAGCTCTCTTCGAAGACCTTCTCAGTTTTTCCCGAGACTATCTATAAATCAAGCACCATAGAGATTTCTAGCCTCTATCTCACTCAAATGCTTTCCCTTGCACAGAAGAAAAAGACTGTATAAGAGTCTCTCTATTCTCCTTGTAATTTCCCTAGCTAAGCTACTGAGTGAGTACTGATTCAAGGTCTGAGTCTACCTCAGCTGCCATAACTATCTGATCCTATCACTGTATCTTATATCCAACAATTTCTCCCTCGCCATTGCTCCACAACCCTAAAGCCTCAATTCGATCATCTATTTTCATTCAATCAAAACTAAAATCACCCAAAACAAAAACTCGGGAGTCGGATACGGTAACAACAGACCATATTTCGCTTCTCGGGATGAAATTCAGGCTCCTCCTTCTCAGGTTTGGAAGCTTTGACTCTCTTCCGACCTCTCGGAGCCTTCGTCGTCTCTTCCTTCGGAGGAGCATGATCTTCAGGAGAAGACGAAGATGAAGATTTAGGAGCCTTCCTTTTCGAAGCTGCCCTAGATTTCACCATCGTTTAGCGCAGAGAAGAAACCGAGAAAGAGAGATTTGCGAGAGATTTGGCCAGAGAGAGAGATAGACAGAGAGAGAGGCCTTCTTACGGCGTGAAGAAAACGCGAGAAGAGCGGTGATGGAAATGAACGGTGAATAAGCGGAAAGGGCGTTTGTATTTATATAGTGTGGACATGTGCTCAAAATTTTGAAATTGACGGATTAAGAGACAGAGGGCGGAAGGGAGCGGGGTGTTTGAAAAACGAGATAACGGCGGCACGTGAAAACGTCGATCCACCGCGTTATAATGCCAGGTTGGTATGAATTATTCATGAAAAATCTATACAAATACTTTTTTATGAATTATTCATGAAAAAGCTATACAAATACTTTTTTAAGAACGACTTGTTTTTTTATATATACTAATAATAATACAAAATTGTTTTTTCAAAAACGAGATAACGGCGGCACGTGAAAATGCCGATTCACCACGTTATAACGCCAGTTTGGTATGAATCATTCATGAAAAATCAATAAAAATACTTTTTTAAGAACGACTTGTTTTTTATATATAATAATAACAATAATTCAAAATTGTTTATTATCTATTAACTTAAAATTAAGATTATCCTTTAAAAAATAAATATATTTTAATCCCAAATCACTATTTTAAAATTTTTCTTAAGCTAATTTAATTTTTTTTTTGTCTTGTTACCTACATTTAAATATGAAACCCTTTAGGCTTCTTTTTTCTTTTTTATAACTAACAATCTCTTTTATTTAATGCAGCAAAACAAATTTTATGTTTGTATTTAATCATCTCACCCTTTACTTTTAATTTTAAATATTTAAAAATTAAAAATAGAAAAAAAAAGGTGAATTTGAAAAAAAAATAATGGGATGGTTAAATAAAGAAGTAAAATTTGTTAGTCACACTCTTTATAAATTAAATTGTTTATCATATACCTTGATGTTAAAATATGTGCATTTAATGAACATAAATATATGGTTACAATCTATTACATTATAGCAGCATTTCCTAAAAAGTAGAAAATGAGCTCTAACAAGTTACATTAAAGTTAGTATGAAGTCTCTTTTTCAATGAAAATAGTGTTAAACATTATATATATTTTGCACTTAAAAACTTTTTTTAAGTATATTTTGTTAGTTGACATTAAAATTTTGAAATAAGAAAAACATTTATTTTTAATTATTTTTTATTACTTTGTAATTAGTGTGATCATACAAGTTATTTTAAATATATTAGTTGTGTCAAATCTTAATACAATTAGATAATTTTCTTGGATTTCTAAATTTAAAAGGTGTTTTTTAATATAATGCCAAACATATTATTAAAAATAGCAAATGGGCTGCAACTAAAAGTCTGTCTTATTTAACAAAAAAAAAATTAAATTAAATAGCACAAGAACATCATGAATATTAAGGTTTTTTTAATTAAAAAAAAATCAAGTGACTCTAACTCTTTATATATATATATATATATGTATATTAAGCTTTATTCCAAACCCAACACCAAACTTCTATCATCATTCATCTAATTACCAAATGATCAATGGGGATGATGGTTAAAGGTATTCAAATTGTGTTATTGACTAGGAATAAATGTCATCTATATACTCTCAATTTATGAGCTTTATAAATTTCAAATGTGACATGCAAATACACACATAAAATTTAGTTTAATTTTCCCTATATTTTAAGAATGGCAAGTTAGAAAATTATTCAACTTGTATAATGCATTTTAATCAAGACAGATATCCATATTTAATATTTAAGCCATTCATTGATATCAAAAACAATAATGAAAAAAATAATACGATAACTTTGATGAGACAAAAAAATTGAAATTGTATTTGGTAGCTAAAAAAATTGCACTCGAGAAAATATAATTTTGAAAATTTTCTCGAAAAATGTATCCATGATTATTTGATTATTTAAATTAATGTAACTTTTCCATTCCTCAAGTCGAACAAATTTCGGTGAAAAAATATGTGAGCTTGAGAAATTTTTTTACATATATTTATATTTATTTATTTATTTATTTATTTTTCACTAGTTTTGCTAGCCAAATGAAAATAAGATATTCTGAAGTTTTTTTTAACCCGGCAAACACACCCAAGGAACTAAACCAAAAAAAAAAAAAGTCCCAAAATGATTGATATCGCACTTCAATCATTGAGATAATTATAATTACGGTAAAAAAAATATTAAATTTATGAGGCTAATGGTCTAAACAAGGACAAATAAATACTGTCACATAGCGTATCTCCGATGCATTTCCATAAAAAATGTTGTAATCTTTAAATTACATCAGTGCGAAATCAACACTAAATAGTAACTCGTTATCTAACTCATTTACATCATTTATATATATATTTTTTTACTTATATAATTTATACAAAAAATTAAGCCTAATCTTTAGACCTCTATCATGTAGTGATCGTTTTGTTAACTAAGGGATTATTATTTTAATTAATGATTAAAAATATTGACCATACTCATGATCTTCACCATTATTAGAACGTTTTAGTTTTTATGTAGTTTATTCTTAACATCTCTACATTACAACTATGTCAACTTAAATTTGTGCATGGATACAATAGTGTAAGAGAATAAAAAAATTTATGGGCTCGTAATAGCTCAATCCCCAAATTTTTTATAATTAATATGTTTGTCTCATTGTTATATACGTACGTGCAGTCACTATTGCTTTTGTCACGTTTCACTTTTGGAGAACTAAGATATTATTGTTTTTTATATCAATCATCTAATTTTTAGATTTTTTTTTAGGTCGCATCTCCCATATCATATCAAAGTGAACAAACAGACTGATTCATAACATTAATAATCAAAACATTACAATATTATATATTAACTATAAAAGACTTCAAATTAACATTGATAATTACTAAACAATGGTCTCGTGCCCGAGGTTCAAATAAAATGATCAACAACTGGCCTAATGGCTGACTCCAATAGGTAAATAAACAAAATAAATAGTGGGACTCATGTCCTACAACTGAAAAGTAAGAAAAATAAACTTCTATTCATACGCATCCTCAACAACGAGACAGTTTAATTCTAATAAAGGACTCCTCGTTACTTGTCAACATAAGTATCATCAATGGTTACCTGAAAAAGAGTAGGTGGAGGCGAACTCAAAGGCTTAGTGGATAATACATAGTACATCTCAAGCATTATTAAAATAAAAAACACAAAACATGAGTACACTTGTCAAACATTAGGCAATTTATACGATTCTATTGTTCATGGTTGTCGTTAAGACCGAAAGAACCTTTCTCGGTATTTCCTTATTAGTTTGGAATATAAGACATAACACCCAAAGACCAATTACCAATTTAGATCCAAACTTAGAAGTGAAGTTTCAACTCAATTATCAATCCCTAGAGTGAAGTCTCAACTCGACTATCCGTCCATTTTTCTACTATTCCAGTAGCCTCAACACCCTCCTTGGGTTGGAAACACCCATGATAACACTAGGTTATTGCTACAGTATCTGTGTCACTGCACCGGTATGTGGTTAGATTTTTTAATCATCTTTATTTAGTGATCTCTAGCATACTCACAATATCAACATTCCAGACATAAATAAGCAACATATTTTAATCAATTCTAAGTCATGCTTAAGATCACACAAGTCATGCTATACCTCACAAAGTACAACATATCTTCTAAACAATATTTGATATTTATGAATCACACATCATGTTATCAACACTGCAAAACACAAGTAATCAACCATAACAGTCACAAACATCCACAACATGTTTCTAAACATTCAGTAAAAGTAAACAATCAATCATATTTCATATTTAAAACTAAAATAATATTAAAGAGTATAAATATTCATCTCTACCTTGATGCTTAAATCATTCTTGTTCTTACACCATTATTCCAAGTTTTCTTAAGCCTTCAACCTTCCTTTTTCACTCAAGGAGAGAACAACGAAACTATTTTTCTCATGAGTTAAAAGAAAACTAAGAAGAAAATGAGAAGAGAAGAATAAAGAGACTTTCATTCTCTTAATAATGAAGGCGAAATGGTTTGAGGGGAATAAAAGGGTAATATTTATAAGTTTCATTAGCTAACCACTTCATTCCACTACTCATATTTTAATAGCCAACCACCCCACTTGTAACATCTCAATTCCCGAATCTTTTGCAATTAAAACGTTTGTCTCACAGTTAAAGACGTACATGCAGTCACGCTTGCTTTTGTCACATTTCACTATCCAAGAACTGAGATATTACTATCTTTCATAAAAAATCTCCTAGTCGCACTAGGTCATATCCCATAACGTACCAGAGTAAATAAACATAAATAATTTAGAACATGAATGATAAAGACCTTGGGATGATATAATAATTGAAAAGAATTTGAATTAATCATCAAACTAAAAACTAAACAGTGACACCATGCCTGATAAAATATATTCAGCCCAACCGTCGACTCCAACAAATAAATAAATAAAAGAAATAGTGGAAACCATGCCTGTTGCTTACTTTATGTGCACACTTTTAAATAGATAAAGAGATGCAAAAATGCATTCTTTAGATGATGAATGAATAATATGCAACATAAATAAACCATAGACATAAAACAAATAATACAACAATTTATAAGTGTAACTAGGGAAAACAATGTAGTATATTCAACAAGTAATAAACTTGGGGAGGTCCAAGGTCGAACCACAAGGATTGGAATAAATTTCTAAAACTAA
>JAJIYU010010643.1:0-15900 GCA_030144865.1 Tinospora cordifolia | reverse complement strand
GATCATAGTACATAGAGTTTGTGGGAAGAGAAAATGTTGGTTGTGCATATAGCACTTAGGATTTGACATTCGTCTTTGAAAATAGATGATTTTTTAAAAATATTTGCCAAATACTTTTTGAGGCAGTGGTATGTTTCTCAATGCCCACTCACAAGACCATAAAATTAGGAGACACAAAACAACCACATATAAGATGATTGATTCAAACATGTAATCTCCCTCATCATACGCCTTCATCCTACCATGCTGTTAATGCTTTGTTGGGTTATTAAAGAAAAACCTCAACATTTTGTTTGGCCCAATATGCATCTCTAATTTATTGTACTTTAAATCATACATTAAATGCGGGTAGAATTGCAAGGTATAAACCATTAGTTTGTAGTTTTTCCTAGGCCTAGGGCATTGATTATAAGTTTTGTAGTTTTGGCATTTGGTTCTTCTTAGAGTCTAGCTTAATAGTCCCTAGTTATTTGTTTTGTACTTATGGACTTTTTGTTCTTGTCAGAATCCAACTTACAACCTTCTCGCTCTCTCTATCTCCCTCCTTCAGAATAGTGGCTAGACTTACTACTCTTTTAACTCTTCTCACCTACATTTAAAAAACAAAAATAATTAAAATTACCAACTACCAGCCCACATAACTCTTTATCCCCATCATTCTCACACAAAATTTCACCTAAACTCTAATAACTTGAAGAATCCTCTTCCCTTTTCTTAAGATCAATGAAGGAGAATGTTTGGGTATGTCAGAAAATGATGATTATTATCAATAGAAACGAGATTTGAGTAAAACAACGAAGTGATTAAAATTTGGAGGAAAAGTAGATGAGAGAAAAAAAAAACTATTGGTGAGAGAAGAGAAGGAATGAAGGTATTTTTGAGAGCTTAGTCAGTGGAGAGAGTAAATAAGAAAGTTTTTAATTTTTTTTAAGTTGGTTTAGGGTTGAATGGGTGGTGAAAGTGAAAAAGGTTGGTTGGCCGTGGGGCCCCTATTTTTTTGGGAGGGGGTGCCAAGTGCCATAACTTAATAATTTTGTAGTTGAGCACCTTTGTTCCTGCACATGGGTTGCCACTTTTTTTTTATTCTACAGTTCTTATAAAAAGTCATTAGAAAATAAATAATTAATTGAATTAGAAAATAAATTTAGATGCGAAGCTGACGAAAATAAATTTTATTATGAGAGTATCCTCATGCTAGGCCATCCTATTTCTTAAGGATAAAAACAAGTTAGGGTTTACATAAATTTCGTTGGAGTTCCAAATTTGCAAATTGCATTTAGGGCTGTACATGTAATCCCCATATGTCTTTGCAAAGAGATATGCTTTTATATCCTAAATTGGTATATATGTGTAATACCCCGAAAAAATTATAAAACATATACGTCATTTTAGAGATATTAAACTATAAAAATAATTAAACAAATAAATAAGAGAAATATTTATTTGACTGTAATAAGGTATAAATAAGATGAAATAAATAAATAAATAAATAAATATTGTTAAAAATAAATTATAGTCAGTTAGAAATAAATAATAGTCTTTACAGTACGAATAGAAAATAAAAGTTTAGAATTAATAATGTTTAAGTAAAAAATATACGAGGTTCACGAAAAAGAAATAAATAAATTTTTTAAAATACTAAATAAATATAAAATGTTCAAAAATAAGATTTAAATTTTTATTGTAATATTTATTAAAGAAATAAAACAAATCACCTGGATTTAAGTTGGGAAAAAAATTAAAAAACAAAAAAGGTTATATTAAGGGCCTTTTTGAAATAATCTTAGAAAAAAAAGAGAACTGGGGCAAAAAAATTAAAAAAAATTAATTAAAAAAGAAAGAATCACGTGAACAATACCCCCGAGTATTAAATATTTTAATTCTTAGTTTGGAATGCATTGACTGTATTTTGCACCTTAAGGTGGCAAAAATGGAAATATGAATTTTTAACCCTTTTGAGAAAAGGTGGAATTTTAATGATGAAATTTATATTTTCAGAATTTAGACTTTAAGCGTTGATCTTCCCGAGTAGGCTCAAGGGTCATTCTGCATTAATTGGTAGGCGGGATTTCTGTGCTCACTAGTATTATGTAGACTTTAAGTTCAAAGCATAATGTTTGTGTAACCTAGGAGGTTAGATGCATGCTAGGTTGTGTGTTCTATCTTGTCAAATTACTCTTCAAGCAACCTTGAATTGCCACTATTCCCATGAATTATCAATATTTTTCTCAACTCTCTTTTCATTACCCACCGAAAGCAACCATAAAATCTTGTGGACAAGTCATTATTTTCTTCAAACATTATTACCACAATCTCTAGAATTTTTTTTTTGGCTCTTTCCAATTCGTGTTGTTTACATATTAACTAGGCCAAATAAGAATCTACACCATTCAAAGTAGTCAATATTGATTGACTTGGTTTAGACATTAGCTAGGTTCTCTTTAGTGTGAATTTTTTGAATATCCACACTTTGATCTTTTACTACTTCTCAAACAAAATGGCATTGAAACCTTATGTGCTTCATTTTAGAATGAAATGTTGACTTCCTTGTAATAAGAAAACCATTCAAACCATCGCTATTCAAAATTATCATTTCTTGTTTGTGCTCGAGCTCCTCCAATAGTCTTTTTTATCCAGATGGCCTCCTAGCATGCTTAAATAGCAACCATATATTCTGTATTGGTTGTAGATAAAAACATAACTGTCTGCAATTTTGAAACCTAGCTTACTTCTTCTTTTGTAAGTGTGAACACATAGTATGTAGTAGATTTTCTTTTACAAGGATCACCTATAAAGTTAAAATCAAAATATCTTCTAAAAAGAAATTTTGATCCTCTATAATTTAAGATCCCCTTGATATATCTTAAGACTCTTTTAACTATGCTCCCATCTTATCTACCACGATCAACTTTGAATCAACTAACTGCTTCCATGGCATGTGCAATGTTTGGTTTTGTGCATATTATTGCAAACATTAGGCTTCCCAATCCTGATACATGTGATTCTCAGGACATTTCTGTCCTCTCTGCTTCCATGCTATGAGACATAATAAAAGGATAATTTGTAATTAATAGGAAGTGGGGTTGAGATTTGCTTGTAGTCTTGCATGTTGAAGCGCTGCAAGATCTTTTTGAGAGAGTTCTTTGAGAAAGTTGTAGCTTCTTGCATTTTCTGTCTTAGTGAATTTGCATCCCTAAAATCTTGTTTACTAGTCTTAAATCCTTTATATCAAACTTCCTACCCATTAATTCCTTCAATTTTGTGACTCGATCTTTGTTGGGACTTATTACTAACATGTCATCCACATACAATAGTAAGATGATGAAATCATTACTGTCAAACCTCTTGTAGTATGTATAATGGTCTAAATTGAGTTTGTTATATCTGAGGCTTATCATGAAGAATCAAATATCTTATACTAATATCTTAATGGCTATTTTACACCATACAAAGATTTGGTCAACTTGCAGACCAAATTTTCTTTTCCCTTTTCTACAAAACCTTTTGGTTGAAGCATGTAAATTCTTCTTCTAGTTCTTCATAACGAAATATAGTCTTTGCATCCAGTTGTTCTAGATGTAGATTAAGTGTAGCATATATAGCTAAAATTATTTGATTGTCATCATCAAACAATAGTTTATAATATTTCAACAAATTTGATGCTTTCTTTTTTAGCATATCATTTGACCACTGATCTTGCATGAAACTGCTTCACCTGGTCATTACTATCATACTTACTCTTGTAGTCTCATTTGTTTTTTATGGCTTTTTGTTTATGTGGTAATGGAATAAGTTCTCATGTTTTATTTCTATATACAGCTTCAATCTCTCCTTAAATTGTTGTCATTCATAGAGTTGCGTCTTGACTATTTGTAGCCTTATGGAAAGTTGATTTCTTTCCATCCTCTATTAGAAGACAATATGCAATATTGCTTGACATATCATACTAGGTGCCCCTTGTATTGAACAACAAACCATTATGCCTTAGATTTCTCAAGTACTTGTTCCTTATGCTCTTGTTCTACTTTACAAAAATCTCTCTTTGTTTAGACATAATTTCTATTTAAACTATACTACTCTCTACAATCTCTTTTGAAGTGTTTGCATTTTCTTTGTGCATATCTTCTTTTGCAAACATTATGTCCTATTTACAATGACCTAATGGGCAGTGGGGTCCCACAGGCAATACTTCTTAACTCTGCCAATGTACCCCAAGAATATATATTTTTAGATGTAGGATCCAACTTCGTCATGTCTTGGGCATTAAATATGATATATATAGGACATCCAAAGATGCACATGGTATAAAAATAAACCAGTTTACCAATCTACATTCCCATTTGTCTTCAACTCAACCGATGTTAATAGAGATCGACTCAACACATAAAAATTAGTTTTGACTAATTTTGCCCAATATAATTTCTCCAAACCTGCACTCTTCAATGAGGCTTTAGTCCTATCGAGTAGAGTTATATTCATTCGCTTTGCCAACCCATTTTGTTGAGGAGTACATGCCATTATGAACTGTCTTTTAATGCTCTCTTGTTAACAAAATGCATGAAACTCCTTACTAATATATTATCCTCCATTGTTAATCCTTAAACTCTATATCCGCTTTTCAAACTCAAGTCCCACAGGCACTTTGAAAGCTTGAAAACATCTCAAATACATCTACCTTATTCTTAATTACGTATGTCCAATATCTTCTTAAGATGCCACCAGTAAAGGACACAAAAGATCTCGCTCCTCCCTTAAATAGTACTAGTGCTTCCCAAACATTTAAATAAATTGCGGTTAGAATAAACTTGCTTCTCGCATTTGATTTGACAAATTTCAACCTTTGTTCCTTATTGTTAACACAATGTTCACAAAATAGTAGATTTACTAAGTAGAGCCTAGGAAGTAATTTTCTGTTTGAGAGAATCTTTTTAACCCTTGTTCAGACATGTGGCCTAATTTATGATGTCACATTACTAATGAGTCTTCTTCTTGATGCATTGATGCCACAAATGCATTCTCGAGAGACCTTGTACAACATTGAAGTCTTTTTTTTTTTGCTTTCATTACTAAGAGTGCACTTTTAATTAATTTCATGATATCATCTTCCTTGTTTTTACGCCTACTTTCTTTTTAAAGAATTGCAACAATTATTGTATGAATAACTAGAGTTGTAATGTGTAACACCCAGTAACTTCGTGATCATGCCACGTCGTGAGTAGATATAAAACGAATAAATTAATAAATCGAAAAAAATCGATATGGGTTGAATTGAATTAGCTAATGATGATAATGAAGGAATTAGAGTAATGTTTTAGTTAAACATTGACATAAACTATAAATTGATAGAATAGTCAACTATCGGTCGATGAAAGTATTAATGAGCTAAAATCCAAGATTTTTGAGAAAAAAATATAAAAATAAAAATAAAATAAAATAAAATAAGGCTTTAAAGAAAATGCGCGGAGAGTGATTAAAATTCAAATTAAAATTTATTAAACGAATGTAATATATAAGTGTATATGGATTTATATAATGAAATTTCATAGATGTGTAGAAAAACAAATATATACATATATGTATACATATCTATACATCAAAGAGAGGATTACACACATGTACCAAAGAGATTAATATCTATATCTATAATCTTATGAATCCATAACATGGTTAAATGAATAATAACTATATACATACAAACTTGTGATAATGTAACACCCACAGGGAATCATATCGGGATTCTTACCCACGTCGTAAGGCCCACGTCATGGCGTGTCACTCACAAGGTACTGTTTTCTCCCCTTGGGGTTTTCCTCCGCCTCCATGGAGATTTGAACCAAGGACCTGGGGCATAAGTACTTTGTTCATTCCTCATCCACTACCATTCAACTATTGTAACACCCATCGGGACTCTTACCCACGTCGTAGGGCCCACGTCATGGCGTGTCACTCACAAGGTACTATTCCCCCCCCTGGGAATGGTAGTGGATTTTGCAAGAACAATGTACTTGTCCCCTAGGTCATGGGTTCAAAACTCCACGGAAGCGAAATAAAATCCCAGGGGGCGGAGAACAGTACCTTGTGAGTAACACGCCATGACGTGGGCCCTACGACGTGGGTAAGAGTCCTTGTGGATGTTACAATAATTCTTGCAACATCCACTACCATTGAGTCAGTGGCTCAATGGTAGTGGATGTTGCAAGAACAATGTACTTGTCCCCTAGGTCATGGGTTCAAAACTCCACGGAGGCAAAATAAAATCCTAGGGGGGGAACAGTACTTTGTGAGTAACACGCCATGACGTGGGCCCTACGATGTGGGTACGAGTCCCGGTAGGATTCCCGGTGGGTGTTACAATAAAAAGGCGCCTTTTATTGTCACAACCCCCCCAGTGGGGCCCACAGGACCTCCACACCTGTAGTGGCTCAATGGTAGCGGATGATGCATAATCTAAGTACTTATTCCCGTTGGTCTTGGGTTCGAATCTCCGCGAAGGCGAAAGGAAACTCTCTGAGGGGGAGGGCGAAGCGCACGTGTAACGGGTTGATGCCGACACGTGGCGTACCGATGAGTCACCACCGAGAAAGCACAGGTGTGGAGGTCTTGTGGGCCCCACTGGGGGGGGTTGTGACATGTTATTAGGGCATTGGTCAAACTAAAAGGCATCACAGTGAACTTAACGTATCTATATCTCGTTCTAAAGGTTTTCTTGTATATGTCAGACTCCCGGATTCTCAACTAATGATAACCCGACCTAAGATCAATCTTCGAGAAATGAGTGTTCCTCTCAATTGATCAAATAGTCATCAATCCTCGGTAGAGGGTATTTATTTTTTTACTATAGCTTGGCTTAGCTTCTGGTAGTTGACACATAGTCTCATGGAACCAACTTTCTTCTTCATGGACAATATGAGAGCTCTCCAAGGTGACTCACTAGGCCTGATAAAACCATTCTTTCAAAACTCGTCGAGTTGAGACTTCAACTTGATCAATTCTACTGGTGCCATTTTGTAAGGAGGTATGGCTATAAGGTTGGTTTTAGGGTGAAGTTCAATCTTGAACTATAATTCTCTAGTAGGTGGTAGTCCTGGTAAGTCATTTAGAGACACATCCTTGTACTCACTAACCACTGTCAAGTCTTGGATTTTCTTTAGTTCAATAGGTTCTTCTTCAGAGCGTTTTTTGAACTCATTCTTCTGCCTTAAGTAGTTCATCATGGCTAAGGTTGGACTCCTCAATAGTCACTATGTATCCCCATTGATTCTATAGGTTTTCCTAAAAGGTAGGGTTACAGTCACTCACCTTTTAAGACAATTTATTTGGGTTTGATACTAGTTTAACCAATCTATCCCAAAGATTACATCATAGCCATAAAAAGGTAAAGTACATAGGTTAACTATTATGAGTTTATCCTCGAACCTTAGGTCACAACTACGTATTCCTTTTGAAGTCACAGTGGTCCCTATTGGTGTGGACATATTTAAAGTTATGGGTAGTGTTTTTGTAACAAGTTGTAACCTATTAGCTAGTTCTTCAAAGATAAAAGACTTAAAGGCATTTGAGTCAAAAAATATTCTCACAACAACATTAAACAAATGAAATATAACTTCAACTACAGGGACCTGGTCTTCCTTAGCCTCAACGGGGAACATTCTAGGCTGGTTATGCCCACAACCCTAGTTTTGCCCTTAATTGGCATTGTATTATTGTTACCTCCCTTGAGGGTGACCGTTCTGACTTCCTCCCTATGGAGGTTGTTACTAAGGAGCCTAAGCAAGAGTAGTCGGGCAATCCCTAGCAAGATAACCCTTCTATCTGCACACATAGCACAACCCTTGTTTCTTTGCTTACTCCCTTGACTCGTCTTTATTCTGCCCCTGTCTCTGTGGTGCATTCCCTCCATCTTTTTACTTTTCTTTTAAACCCCTTAATCTTTTTCATTCTCAGACTTCTTATTCTTTTCCCTCAACCTTTGTTCTAGGTTGAGTTCTTGTTCCAAAGTTAGGGCCTTTTCTAAGACATCTCTGCCAAACGTGATAGCTCTGGTAACTTATCTCTTGGATCCAGCCATTATCTCCAAGTCAAAAGTCATTTCATTATTTGATAAGGTATCACAATGAAAGATCTAAAAGAATCATAATTTGGGGCACACAACCCATCTTCGCTTATCTTTAGGATACATAATGTTTTTCTAGACTTGAGAAGATAGTTGTCTCATCCATATTCGTTCATCAAGTTTGCATTTCCAAGCCTTTCATTTCTTTTGTACTATCATGACTCTAGATTCATGTCTCTAGGTTCTCGATTTGCTCAGTGACCTACTAGTTTATGCTTCTAGGTTCTTTTTGTTCTTGGGTACGGGATTTGGTTTCATATGACATACATATAAACAAATCAAGCATATTTTTCAAACATTCATACAATCAAGCAATTTCACGCTAGCAAAGCAAAATTTTAGGCTTCAATCTAAGCTTCCAAGTTCAAGTGTCCCATACCACTCTATCCCTCCACTTGGACTTTTACTCAGAAACTTGTCACACCCAAACGATTTCACAAATGTCTCGATAACTAAGGTTTCTCCAGCCCACTATACCTGACCGTCCCATACCAACCAAACATAAAGAAACAAGTTCTTCTAAAGTTACCGATCATTCACCAAATATGGTCCATCATTATGTGAGTCCAAGCTTCCTCCATGACCTCGAATTCCTATGTGTCCCATACCACATAGAAACCAAAGTCATAGAGTTTTTTCGATCTCGTGTCTTGACCAAACAAGATTCAATTCTTACACATTTTCAATTTCTAACCTATGTCCTAAAGTTTTATGTTTTTGATCCACTGGTCCACCCAGGTTTCTACCTAAGGTTATTTCTATAGACTCAGGGTTTCAATTTAGACTCACAATCTTCTGCTTAGTCAAAACACCATTTTTAGCATCCTTTTCAACTTCTAGTCAGTTTCTTGCCCTAATTTTTCACCTTCTAATTTTGTTTATAGAAAGTAAAGGTGTTCTTCAACTCAGGCTACTCATAAAAGCTAGTGGGACAACCTCCAGATGGGGCGGCGAGACTAAAGCCTGCTTAACAACCATGCTTTCTAGGCCAAGATAACCCACCTCCCTTTCAATGTTTAACCTTATTTGGGACAAGACTTACCCAGTATCAGCTCAACTTGCAATCTTTGTATCCAAACAAAATATTTAAAAACACATCTTTCTTTTTTGAAAAAAAAGTTTCCAAAATAGTTTTCAATTTCAAAATAGAAGGTAGGGCATTCTAATTTGAACTCAAAGCATAAGTCAAACTTAATAGAGTTAATACTTTCTAAATCTAATATTACTATTGGTATAAGATTAAACTTTCTGATCCTAGCCCAACAATACATGTTTAGGCTTAACTTTCTATTCCTAGCCCAAAGCATCTAAAACCTAGGCTTTGATACTACACATAGTATTACAGGAAACTTTCTAATTTTGGCCCAACAACTAATGGCTAGGCTTTGATACCACTTTATAACACCCCAACCCCCTAAAAATAGGTTTAAGCTCAACTACAAGGTGGGTTAAGTCCTATGTTACATTTACAAGTCACTTTCTATTAACTCAAATCTTATTATTATTCAATGAGCACACAACCCAATTATTTAACTTTAAATTTAATAAGACTATTACAATAGAGATAAAAGAAATATTCGCTCTTTATTTTCTTAATAAAATAAAAGAGTACATACCTTAAACTCTTGTTTATTCAAATAAGTAAAAGATTACATGCTTTAATTCAAATAACTAGAACTTAAAAGAGAATATATAGCTCTTAAAAATTAAAAGATAATTCAGCAGAAGTCAAATAAATCTAAAGTGGACAACATACCCTTACACTGAAAAAAGAAACTTTCTAAATATAGCTACTATCAGATTTCCATTGCCATCATATTCAATTTCCTGAAAATGTTAAAAAAAAAAGAGGAAGGGGTGAGCATAAAGCTCAGTAGATCCTTTTCAAACAACCATTATTCATATTCAAACTAATAACACGTTCATAATTCAATCATTTGCATATATTAGGCATTTCAAGCATCAAATTGTTTCAAGTTGAGATTAAGACCAAAAGGGTTTTAAGGCCCTTGATGTTCTTAACAAAGTATCTCCTTAAAGTGAAATGTGACATGTCTTTGCCAGTTTCATTGGACTTTTGGAACTTAGGGACACTTACCCACTAACCAAGTACTTTAGCCCTAAAACCATATAAACAACTCATATGAAAAGAACATCCATAGTACTCCCACAAGTTTACTATGATGGTACATGATTATTATCACCGTCTTCTTATGTTAATCTCATGTCCATGACTCATAAAACCAATTTTAGAATATGAACTATGACAAATAAAATTTAGATCATAATCAAAACTAAAAATCATGGAACGTCCCAAAAACTTGTGTCATATTATGAAATGAAGCCTAAGCATGATACTAACATGGTATAAATATGATGAATGCATACACATGAATCAAATCTGAAACTGAAAATAGGTTTTAAAATACTGAAATTGAAATCTTTTGTTTTTAAAGAAATCACACAAGCAATGAACATGATACAAATTTGAATAAGAACAAATGGTGTTCTAGAAATCACTTCCACCTTGTGATGTATTCTCCCAAAAATCTCAGCGTGGATTCCCAACGTTTTAGCACTTTCAAACACCAACAAAATCACTCAAAATAAATCACTAAGCTACTGGAATTGAAACTTCTCACTTATGAGGAAGAGCAAAAAGAAGTCAAAAGGGATGCAAAGAAGAAGGCTTAGAAGAGAACAATAGGACATCTCAACTCTTGTTCTTGGAATGAGTCGAATGAGAGCCTCAAGGGGGGTTTGTATAGATTTTTCATGAGCATATGGGGACGTCTTAGGCAGCTAGGGCACTTGGCATGTTTCCAAACTCATAAGGGGCGACTTTGAGTGAATTACGCAAGAGATCATTTAGGGTTTCCAATCCCAAGTGCGAACACAAATATAACCCCTTCTTCGTTTTCTATTTGTGTGTGAACACAAATCAGCTTTGAGACTCCTTCCTAAATATTTAGGACATCCTATATCAGCCCTAATCTCAAAGCCATAGCAACTTTCCTATTTATTTATGAGTGTTCATCAAGTAAGGTTAATATGGACACTTTGCATATCTCATTTTGGCGCCACCCTTGTTTTCTTTTAATGAGGCTTCTAATTTGGGTTGTGAGCAAGGGTGACGGCTAGGGTTAGCTCATCTTAATTATTAGAAACTTCTAAGTTGGTTGCTCACATGTGTGCACACACACAGATACACTTGCATGGCCGATTTTAGCACAAATGGGGCATGGTACACATAATCAAGCATGGTGTACATGGAATCATTCTTTATGGATTCTCGTTAGGTGAGACGTCTCATAGGTGTGAGTGCACTTGATTAGTTGTGTGGTGCATGGGATCATTCTACAAGGGTTCAAACAATGGAAACATCCCATGGAACTTTGGGTAGGGTGAGGGTGCACATGATCATGGTGTTCTACCCATGTGACTTGCACATGCTTAAGGTGGCCATGACTTCATGGGTTCACAAAAATCAAATAAAAATTAATATCTTCTTATGTACAAAGAATTGTGATTTATAACCTATAGTTTTGGAATCACATGAACCTAATGCAAATTTTCAGGTATAATTTGGCCTCAAATGATTTTCCTTCAAAAACTTTTTTTATTTAGAACTCACTGAGGTCACTAGGCAAATAAAAATTCAAATCTTGGCCAATTGTCCTGATTTTTGGATATATTATTTATTTTGTTAGTTCATGTCATCCTGTTTCATTTTAGATCATTTCGATTTTTCAAAGTACACTAAATGCCAATTCTTTCTAAATTTGGACCCCTTGAAGGGTGTTTGGTAAATGAAAACCCTTTTCTTGACCAATTGAGCTGCTTTTCTGTAACACCCTAAATTCTCTGTACTCAATTAAATGAAATTTATTATTTATTCAGTGAAATTTAGGAGTAAAATGAAACTAGGCTCATTTTAGGACTAAATTTAGCAGGTTCTAAAACTCTCATTTAACGCCCCTTAAGGACCCAAAATAACTTGAAATGAAGTAAGGTGGAATGAACAAACTAATGGGACAACATATCTAAAAATTAGAACAATTGGTTAAGGTTAGGGCTTTCATTTGCCAAATAGCCTTCAGGGGGTCCAAATTATGAAAGAATTGGCATTTAGAGTACTTTCGGGGAGCGAAATGACCTGAAACAAAACAAAATGCCATGGACTAATGAAATGAATGATATATCCAAAAATCAGAACAATTGGCCAAGATTTGAATTTTCATTTGCCTAGTGACCTCAGCGGGTCTTAAATAAGGAAAGATTTTTAAGGAAAATCACTTAAGGTCAAACCATACCTTAAAATGTGCATTAGATTCATGTGATTCCAAAACTATATGATATAAATCATAATTTCATGTAACTAAGGAGATATTAATTTCTATTTTATTTTTGTGAACCCATGAAGTCATGGCCACTCAGAACATGTGCAAGTCATATAGGTGCAACACCATGATCATGTGCACCCTACCCTACCCAAAGCTCTATGGGACATTTCTATTATTTGAATCCATACAAAAGATCCTATGTACCCTTCAAATGATTCAGTACATCACACCTATGAGAAGTTTTCCCATGGTTAGAAACCAAGACAAGTGATCCCATGTACTAAGATAAATGATCAAGTGTACCCATGCACCCTAAAAACGTCTACACCATGTGTGTGTGCTCCACATGTGCCAAATTTCAAACTAAGAGAGTTTCCTAGGATTCTTAAGACCTTGATCTTATGTCCCTCAAGTCTGATCATGTAGTCACCAGCCACCTTTGCTTAAGGAAACAATTTCCTAATAAAAAAGGCCAAAATTAGAAGTGTTTATATGCATGGTTGTGTGATGAGCAAGCAAGGAAATCAAAAAAAGAAAGATTCTATGAGCATAATTTCATCTAAGGATGTCTCAACTGGCATTAGGATAATTTCTACATCTAAAATTATTTTCTTTATTAAATAAGAAATTAAAAAGAGAATCAAATAGTAGCTCATTTGAAATTAGCAAGTCTTAGTGGTCCCAATGAGCGCACTTGCCTATTTTAAAGCAAACCATACCCTCTTGTTTGGAAACTTGCCCAACTTTGTGAGCTGCACTTGTTGCCCTAGATGCCCCCCTTGTGCTCATGAACATCTATATAAACCCCTCTTGCTCACTTTCATCTCATCCTAAAGCAAAGAGTTGAAACTTCTTGTTTGTTCTTGCCCTCTTCTTGGCACCCCCTCTCACTTCTATTTTCTCTTTTGTGTGAGAAGCTCTAATTTCAGTCTTATAGTGAGTTGTTTTGAGTGATTTTGCTGGCGTTTGGAAGTGCTTGAACATTGGGGGCCCTTGCTAAAATTTTTAGGAGAAAACATCATAAGGTGGAGGAGATTTCTAGAACTCCTATTTTACTACTTCGAGCCTTGAGTGCATTCTTGTTTTCAATTTTTTTATCATATTATTTTATAAATTTTAGCATGTTTAAATTTCAATTTGGAGCATGTTTAATCATGTTTTAATTTCAGCTAGCCTATTTTTATATTTTTAACTCATGCACCATAGTAGAACATGCTTAGAAACCATGCTTAGGCTTATTTTTGAGTTTTCTAGCATGTTATTTGTGTTTCTCATGTTCCCTTGATTATTTTAAATTTTGATATTAATTATTATGATCTTTTCTCATATTTATTTGAATTCAAACATGAGAAAGTGAAGATAAAAACCACAAACCATTATAGTAGTCTAAGTGATGTTGTGGGTGCCTTTACATATACTTAGTGTATATGAGAAACATCACTAAGTGTGGATATATTTTTAATATACTTGGAATGGGGACATGTGATACTTATTTTCAATGGAATGTGACAAGATGAATTGTCATTCCATGTAATAACCCAAAATTTTGTCAAATAATTAAAGATAAATAAGTTTAATGAAATCAAATAAAATACGTAAAGTGAATCAACTTTGAAGATTTTAAGAAACTTTTGGGTGCGAATTATGGGTAGGCAAATGAAGCCTTAATTTGATATTTAAATGAAAATGTCAATTAAAAAGAATTAAATATGAAATTTAAAGAGTTGTTTTCATTTTTTAAGAAATAAAGAATAGAAATAAAGTATATATATAGGTCAATGTATGAATGAATAATATGTGTTTTAGTATAATAAATGTTAAATACTACATATTATAGAAATATGTATATAGAAAAATTTATATAATTGAATAAAAATGTGGTATGCTTATAAAATAAATATAACATTATATAAGTATCAATTTATAATGAATATATAAATAAAAATATATGAAAACAAAGAAATGAAAATGTAGATTATTTAATTGTTGGCATTAAAAATATTAAAGAAATAGAAAGAGAAAAATATTAGCAAGTTAATAAAATAGAAGGACACGTGCGATAAACCATGTTTACATCAATTAGAAAGTGTATAATTAGCAAATTTCGGATAATAGCAGCCTTAGAAAGTAATTTTAGTAATTAGAAACTGCATCTAATGGTCCAAAATCAATCTACACGATCCAACGACCGAGATCAAAGCAAAACCAGCGCTCAGGAGCACCGAATCATCGAAATCCAACGACCCAAAATCAATCCACCTAATCTAACAGTCTAGATCTGTTTCGTTGATCGCGAACGAAAATTCGAACACTACACTCAAGGTTGATCGTGCAGCCAGGATCCGTGTTTGTGTTGTGTTGATCATTTGGGGCTGCGCTTGAGGTTCATCCGACGGTGAAGATCAAAGTCGCATTAGTTGATCTCGAACCGTACTGCGCTCGAGGATGATCTGATGACCCGGATTTGAGACGTCTTCGATCGATCGTGAACCGTTGCCTCACTTGAGGTTGATCCGAGCGTCAAGATCAAAGCCACACGAATGAAGATCCTCACACCGCGATCGAAGCTCATCTGACGGTCCAGATCTGAGGCGCCTTATTGATGCGCTCGAGGACGATCTGACGATCTATAGCGATTTCGTTAATCACAACCGTGATCTGAGTGCCGCGATTAAGGTTCATCAATGGTCAAGATTAATGCTCCGATTTAAAATCGAGAAAATCACAAAAAAAATGAATAAAATCCGAAAAAATTCCTAAAATCTGAAAATTTTGTTTTTAAATTTTTCAAACACACTTGCTATTTTCCTATACTTGGGAGGCACAAAATTTTAAATAATTGGCAAGTTTCTTAAAAGGAGAATACCAAAAACTTACCATTCTATATCATTTTAAACTCTATATAAAGGACTCATAATGTTCTCATTATCCTTATCCCAAATCAAGAGCATACTAGTCTCTCTTGACTCTCTCTAGCCTTATTCTTGGCAATCCCCTCAGTTCTTGTAACACCCCGTAACTCTGCGAGCGTGCCACGTCGTGAGCAAATAAGGATAAATAAATTATTTCATCGCTCGCTCGTGCTCGCGCGAAGGCGCGAGTGATGCGAAAACGAAATCTATTATTTGATTGAAAAAATAATAATACTAATAAGAGTATGATAAAACGATAATTTATGTTTTATAGATATGTATAAATAGCTGAAATGATTAATTGAGGGCTATTATGAATTAGTGTAAGAAAAAAAAATATAATAATTGAATTAATAACAATAAAAAATAACAACATGGAATACATATAAAATTATCATAAGGTTCATACACTAAATATAGATGGTAACACATGTATATATATACATATAGGTGTGTGCGTGGGTATAGACAAGAGAAAGAAAAATATAACATGGTTATTTTATCATAAGGTTTATTATATAGGTATATGCAC
>JAJIYU010010642.1:0-15923 GCA_030144865.1 Tinospora cordifolia | reverse complement strand
TCCATACCATACCATATAATAGTCATTTAAAACATGTTTTCACACATTTTTATATTTATTTCATAATTTTTAAAATTCATTTTCGAGTTGTGTGCGTTTAAAAACTTCGGGTTGTTACACGAACAATCGCTATACTCGCATTATTCATACATTATTCTGACATTATACTACAAAAATATAAAAAGAAAAAAAAAATCAGCTCCCGCCCTAAAAAAATCACACGGGAATTCTCATCTTCTTCAGAGTCACTGTTGTTCGATCGTCTTCTTTGTACATTTTAGTTCTTTGATTCTCACTGCTCATCTTTCTTCTGTTAATCTTCTTGTTGTTCTTCTTTGGGTATTTGGGAACGAAATATCTACTTTTGCATTTGGGAACAAAATCTCTGTTTGTAACGGTTAGTCTTCTTCTTTGTGCATTTCAGTTCATCGATCTTCTTTTTTGTCTTTCTTCTGTTAATCTTCATTTGTTGTTGTTGTCCTTTAGGTAGTTGGGAACGAAATATCTGCTTCTGCATTTGGGAACGAAAGCTTTACTTGTAACGGTTGGTCTTCTTCTTTGTGCATTTTAGTTCATCGATCTTCTTTGTTTGTCTTTCTTCTGTTAATCTTCATTTGTTGTTGTTCTTCTTCTTTGGATAGTTGGGAACAAAATATCTGCTTCTACATTTGGAAATGAAAGCTCTGCTTGTAACAGTTGGTCTTCTTTGTGGGTTTGGTAACTGTTCTTGTTCTTCTGTTATTATTATTATTATTATTATTATTTTCTTTTTTGGTTGTTCCTGTTGTTGTTCTTGAATTTCTGTCTGAGTTTATATGCTTGGATTGTGTATTAAATCCTACTTTTTAATTATGTGATAGTTATTTATTGCATTTAAAGTAATTAGTTAATTCTTTTGCATTTTGTATCAACAGGCATATTATATCTTCTATAGCCACTGTGAGAAAAAAGAAGACTTTAGAAGCTGGTGAAGTAAGTATTTTATTTTCAGTGACATAATATTCATAATGATGCATTCTTGGTCAAGTTTATGTGAATATTATAAGACAAATAATTCTATATATATGAATGTTTTTTTTCAAGTCATCTAAACAAGCTGAGAAGAGAGCCAAGAAGCAATGGACAACCATGTTGGTTGCAATGAATCATTTTGAGAATAAAGGTGTAAGACTGTATAATGAGGACTCCAACTCACCAAGATCATCACCCAAAACAAAAAGTAGTGCAAAAGCAACATAGATTGATAGCACAACAACAAAGAAGCGTGGACCCACAAGATGGGTTTGGTTTTGGGACATGTTCCTAGAATAGAAGTTGAGTTCAATGAAAGAGGGCAGTCAGTGTCAACTAATTCTGAGAAGCTATCATTTTACATTGGTATAATTGTGCGAGAGCACATGCCTGTAGTAATTAAAGAATGGCATCATGTGGCTCTAGAAATTAAAGAACAACTTTGGAGGTTAATTGAGGTATGTGTATAATTAAATTATTTATTCTTAAGAGATTTTAATACTTTATTCGTAGAAATTCTTTAATTTATCTTTTTTTCGTGCATATCAGACAAGATTTGTAGTTGACAAGTCTAATAAGGCTATGATATTGCAAAAGATGGGACACAGTTGGAGGTAATACAAGTCCAAAGTTTCTATAGCAATTAGAGAAGCAATAAAAAAAAGATAGAACGTTTGTAGACAAATATCTTAAGCCTAGCAATGTGATGTCTCCTAAAGAGTGGAATACTTTTGTTGAAGAAAGATTATCCAAAGAGTTTCAGGTTTGTTGTGTGTTTCTTATATATATACTTTAAATTTGAAACAAAACCATCGGCTGACTAGAAAGTAATGGACATAGGCTTCAATTCCCCTAGGTTTAATTGAGTGTATGCCAAGTATGGAAGCAAGTTAATACTTACTCTAAGATCAAAGAAAGCTCCATCGATATAATTTTTACCAATGACACATGAAATGGTAGGGCAACCAAGATCTCTATATTTGGATGGTGTGTTATGTTGTAAGATATAACTAGCCTATTTGGCTAAAAGGCTTTCTTTTGCGCATTAAGCTTACATTTATGTGTGTACATTTATTTGGCATCGGAGGGAACTTGCTTAATCACATCAAGCAAGTGAATATTAATTTTTACGTTTTGGAAAACCCACTATGTCATTTTTTTAATAAGTTCATTACGTTGTTCCAGGAGTTCGAAGAATCAAGGATGAGCTAAGCTTTGAGGAAACGAAGGTTTTGGTTTATGGAAAGGAAGCTCATCCATAGGATTTTCAAACTCAATACACTTCTCACTGTCCTTGGGAACTACCCATAGAGCCAGGCATAGCCTTTACAATCTTAAGTGTGACACTCATGAGTTCAAGCAAAGCCTCGAAAGCTATGAATAATCAACTGATTCAAACATGTGATTCATGCTACATTAAACCAATGTATACACACAATATATATATATATATATGAAGCCATAACCTCTTCCTACGGTGAGCTAAGCTTACCTCCAAACCAAACGTCGCATCCTTCGAAATTTTAGCCTATGAAGGAAGATCAATCATATCACCAAGTTTTTTAAAATAGGGATGATTCATGATCATCCATACTCCTACCATAACAAGAAGTTTCCTAATCTAATAAGCTTAGGTTTACATCTATAAATATTTTCTTATGGTATGATGAAGGAGCATTTCATTCTAACTTGTACAAGCTCATTGTATACTATTTAAAGTTTTTTTTATTAATAAAGGGGATTTTTTTTAATTATTCCTTCAATTTTTTTAGTGTTATTCTTATTTTTGCTCATTCATATTTGCGATTAGACAATATTTTTGTCAGGACCCCTTCCCTAGGGCAAAGGACGAATCTACTAGCACAGTGCCCCGACAAGCCCACCCGCAAGCCGAGCTTGCCAAAACACTGTTAAGCCTCATCTTTCAACACCACACCACACCACACACTATCAAAGTAATCATAGGGATGCAGAAGGAATTTACAATGCAAAGAACACCAATAAGACTTGAAATTTATCAAATTGAGTCATTAAAACATGTGTAACAGCAGGAGTGACTAATCCATTATGTACAAGCTTTCCTCACCCCTATGCATAGTTTCTAACCCTCAAAATAATGAAAGACATGAAGAAGACCTACCAAAACGAACGAGAGAGTGCAGCTCTATGCGATGACCACTCCCTTGCCCTTATCTACGGTTGAAGGACCTGAAAAGTTAGAGTAGTGAGCCTAATTGTCCATAACGGCTCAATGAGTAATGCAGTCTAATTCAAACTTAAAACAAGCATTCCACAAATAAAATACATGTTATGAATGCATGAACAATAGCATTATGTGAGTAAATGCAATAGTGGATACAATTTAAATCCATCATGCAGTCGTGCACCTTCATTTAAAATAATTAAAAAGGGGAAAACATTCGCCAATGCTCCCACTAGCTTCCAACGCAACTAAAAATCCACTCAAGCAGGTTGCAGGCAATTAGGCATATCGTGCAGACTCGATTAGGACTTATTTTCATAGCTATTAATCGTAACGACCCAATCAGGACTTATTGTCGTTGCCATATTGTGACGGTCCGATTAGGACTTATTGCCATTGTCATCAATCGTAGGCCCACAAAACCCCCTCAATAGGCACTCTGTGCTAGGTGGTCACTATCAGGATCATATGGGAGACAGACACAACTCGCCCTAACCCTGTACCCTCGGACCTTGAGACTCAGTGCACTGTTCATTTAAAACTCATTTAAAGGATGCAGATTCATTACAATATGTAATACCATTTTTATAAATGCACAGAATAACAAGCTTTAAGAAACAAGTTAGAAAACACTACTCACAGGGATGTTTCGCTCTCGGTGATCCTCTCGCGACCGATCGCGTCCCGCTAGTATTTGGTCCTGCAAAATCGACGTAACTTCTTAATATTGGCATGGGGTTTGGCTCAACTCTAACTCTAGGTTATTGGTCAATCAATGGATTGACCTAGTCAAGGATGGTCCACTTATGCTAGTTCAACTTACCTTAAGTTGTTAAGTCAATTTGATCGACTTTGGTCAATCTTGGTCAACCCTAGTCAAACCTATCACTTGCTAACCTAGCCTGTCAACATAGTCCCAAATGGTCAATTCTGGTTCTCATTGAGTCGATTGGGCCAATTTGGGTAAAAATTTCCAATTCCCATCACTTAGGCTCAACTTTAGTTGGTAGCCCTATCTGTACAACCATTTTTCCAATTTTTATGCAGGTAATCCGTACATCGGATTTGCGCCAAATTTTGTAGACCATTCTAAACTCCTCAAATCTTCCCCAGAATTTCAAATCACAATTTTTGGACTCCAATTGATAGTGTTTTTAATTGAAATATCAAGGTTTGTGTGTTCTCGAGTCTCATGTGATAGACAGTGACTGTTTACCTAAGACATACTTAGGAATCTTCCCACCAAATTTCAGCCCAATCCACTAAGGTTTGGTCATTCAATTTACTTTCAGAATTTTCAGCCGAATTATAGTGATTTCTGGGTTCACATTTCTATCATTCCTTCATGTATTTATTTACCTCACCAAACCTCTAATCTGAGGGTCATTCCTTGCACATATTGTAAGTATGTAGGTCATTCTACAATTTCCTATTAAGGATTCATCCAAACAGTAAGCATACATAGGCCCATGGTCATATTCAATGTCTCACTAAACAGGTCACATGCATTCCAAAACTCAGGAATTTTCCTAAGTATTAAACATCCAGCGAACATAGTATTTTTGCAAGTGTACTAAATCATATTCACATAGGCTCATGGCTAGACTTTTATATATCTTTGTAGCCTCTACTATGAAGCTTCAAACGACTCTAGTTCCAGTCCCAAGGGGTGTCCTTAAGTGCTTCAAATATAGCTTCAAAGCTGGTCCAACACCTGATTCTATTGGACTATCGCAACAGTGAATCACATAGTCAACACCAATGACTTATAAAACGTATTAAATGTTCTAATATCCCATTTCTACCACTTGGGCACTTGAATACACATAATGAGAGGTAAAATGAAGGGTCTCACCTTAGGGGTGAACCTGGAATGGTTCAGGTGTGAGACTTCCCAAAGTTGCTCCAACTGTTTCTATTACACAGCTATAACAGTGAGTAGATAACCAACTTTAATAGTTCGAAAATCATGTGTAAAGCCTTATTTTTCATTCTCTAACAATTGGAGGTTAGAGTACACATGAAAATGAAGAGGGTGGACAATCTTACCTCCAAAATGGACTGGAAATAACCTAGGATTCGAAGCTCCAAAGGTGGCTTTACACAGACTTTTCTAGTTTTCTGGGTTTGAACACTATGAACAACACTTCTTCCCAAGGTTTTGAGCTCCAATTGGTTCCAAGATTCACCAAGTTGTTTGTAGGACTTTGTAGGTGATAATATGAGCTTCAAAACAAGCTATGATTCAATGGATTTGGCCAAGAAATGAAGGAGATTTGAGCTTGTGAACAAGGGTTGCAGCAACTAGAATCCTGGACTTGGGCTCAAGAAGAGGTTTTGTTGCATGAAGGGAAGCTTGCATGGCCACATAGGATGACACGTGTCCACCCACGTGGCCTCCAACCTCTCATGTTGGCTGCCCAGTCGGCAATGTCCATTGGCAATCTCAGGTTGTTGTGAATTGATGGCTCAAACCAGGGATGCAATACCATGGATTCCCATGGTATAATGGCTGGAAAATGCCCAAAAAATCCTGAAAATCAAGCAAAATTTGCCAAAATATCGCACAAAACGACAAAAAGAAAGGGGGGCTGGACTATTTTGGGCACTTGGGCCGGCCCGCGATCTGGGCTTCAATGTTGCAAGGGCCATTGGCCTGCGCGCGCCACGCAAACGTGTCGAGCCTGTGGCTCGACCGAGAATTGACCCATGCGCCGATTTCCCTTATTTTTTTTGTTTTTAATCTCTTTTATATATATACTGAAATTTTGCATTTTTTTCTAGAATTATTAAAAATTATTAATTCATCGTTTCTCATCAAAATACTTCAATTACACATCATTTCATCATTTATACAATTATTATCTCCAAAAATTGAATAATTTTTCTAAAATCATATTTTTCTCCCAAAAATTTCATTTGTCACTCTAAAAATTTCAGAATTATTCCAAAAATTCAATAATCAATCCTAAAAATCCTTTCTCTTAAGAAAACACATTTTTCTTATAGTTTCATGTGTTTTCTCCTCAAAATTGCATTTTCTCACATTATTCTAATTTTCTTCAATAAATAATTCAGAATTAAAAAAATTGGAAAATTTTCATATATTTTCATTAAAATTCAAGAAAAGACATAAAATACACATATGTTGAATCTGTCAATCCGATGCCAAAAATATGGGTCGTCGCAGTCTCCCCTCCTTAAAATAAATTTCGTCCTCGAAATTTCTAATACACTAAAGGTCAAGGAGCAACTCCCATTATCCTCGGGAAATGACTCGTCATATAGTCCTCTTGCTCCCAAGTGTCCTGCTCGGCACCGTGGAACTGCCAACGTACTCATACCATCGATATCTTCTTGTTGCACAGTTTCCTCACAGCTCGATCAATAATAGCTACTGGAGCCTCATCATACGTGCAATCCTCTCACACGTCAACATGTCTCCAATTAATCACGTGCAAGGTATCAGGGTGGTACTTCCTTAACATCGACACATGAAACACATTATTTACCCCCGCTAACTGAGGCGGTAACACCAATCGGTATGCCACTGGACCCACATGCTCAAGCATCTCGAAAGGTCTAATATATCTCGATGCGAGTTTCCTTGAAATGCCAAACCGAGTTTGCCCCTTCCTAGGGGAAACCCAAAGGAGTACATGATCACCGAACACAAGCTCTAGGACTTTCCTCCGGTCATCTGCATAACTCTTCTATTGGTCCTGAGCTATCTTCATGTTCTGACAGATCTGCTAAATCTTCTCATTCTGTTCCTACACAAAAGTAGGGCCCAAAACTGTTGTATCACCAACCTCGACCCAATAAGCTAGCGATCGACAAGGTCGGCCATACAATGCCTCAAAAGGTACCATGTCAATGTTCGCTTGGTAGCTGTTATTATATGCAAACTCACATAGGGGCAAGTGATCCTCCCAACTACCACCAAAATCAACAATCCACGCTCTCAGCATATCCTCAAGTACCTGAATTACCCTCTCAGATTGACCATCAGTCTGTGGATGGAGAGCTATGCTCAGGCTCACACTAGTCCCTAACTAATTCTGCAAGCTCTATCAAAAATGGGACATAAACCGAGCATCTCTGTCAAACACAATGGACACTAGGACGCAATGTAATCTCACAATCTCGTGGATATACAGTCGACTCAGCCTCTCCACTAAATCTCTATTATGCATCGGGAGGAAATGAACCGACTTAGTAAGTCTATCCACAATGACCCAAACAGCATTGTGTCTCTGCTAAGTCCAGGGGCAATCCATCACAAAGTCCATGGTAATGTGCTCTCATTTCCACTCGGAAATAGCTAAGGACTGTAATAAACCACCAGGTCACTGGTGTTCAGCCTTAGCCTGCTGGCACATATCACATCTCTACACGAAGGCTACAATATCTCGCTTCATCCACAGCCACCAATAAGTATGCCGAGCATCCTGATACATCTTATTGGCGCCTGGATGGACGGTGTACCTCAAGCGGTGCAGCTTTGCTAGCACTCCCCGTCTCAAGTGAGGGTCGTCCGGTACCCACAATCGTCTCCTAAACATCAGTACACCGTCAGTATCAATTGACCACTCCACACGAGAAGTGTCATTAGCCCACTCCCAGTACATCATAAAATCAACATCATGAGGTTGTACCTCCATAATCTCAGCAAGCAAAACTGGCTAGGCTCTCATTTGTGCACTGACTCTGGTCTCGGTCGAAGTCTCATGGATACTCATCAATGTCACATAATCAATCATCTTCTACTCTTGAGGCATATGTCTAGCCACATAAGCAGTCTCGAACCGTACTTTGCTAAGCACATCAGCCACCACATTGGCTTTCTCAGAATGGTACTCAATGGTAAAGTCATAATCCTTAAGCAGCTCCATCCACATCCTCTGCCTCATGTTAAGGTCTTTCTATGAAATTAGGTACTTGAGGCTCTTATGATCAGAATAAAGCGCGAAACGCTCACCATACAAATAGTGTTGCCAAATCTTGAGCGCAAACATTACTGTTGTCAACTCTAGATCATGCACAGGGTAGTTCCTCTCATGAACCTTCAACTGTCGCGAAGCAAAAGCCACAACTCTATCACCCTGCATCAACACACAACCCAGGCCTGTCCCACATGCATCTATATAAATAGTCAACTCACAGCTTGGTTCGGGTAGCACAAGAACTAGGGAAGATGTCAAATGACGCTTCAACTCAAGAAAGGCTTCCTCACAGTTATCTGTCCACATAAATGCCAAGTTCTTCTGGGTGAGTTTTGTCATTGGTGCAGCGATCCTCAAGAAGTTTGGCGCAAATCTATGGTAATAGCCTGCCAAACCCAAGAAATTACGAATCTCTGTCACTGTGGTAGGTCTCGGCCAACCAATAATAGCCTCGATATTAGTTGGATCAACTGAAATGCTCCCAGCTCCAACTACATGGCCCAAAAATCGGACTTCTGTCAACCAGAACTCGCACTTACTAAACTTAGCATACAACCGGTGATCTTGGAGAGTCTGCAGTGCGATCCTCAAGTGCTCAGCGTGTTCCTCCCTAGTCTTCGAATAAATAAGGATGTCATCGATAAAGATGATGACAAATGAGTCGAGGTAGGGATGAAACACTCTCTGCATCAAGTCCATGAACATCGCTGGGGCATTTGTCACGCCAAATGGCATGACTAAGAACTCGTAGTGCCCATAGCAAGTCTGAAAGGCTGTCTTCGGTACATCCTCTTCCCTGACTCTCAACTAATGGTGCCCAAATCTCATATCAGTCTTCGAAAACACGGTGGCACCTCGCAGCTGGTCAAATAAGTCATCAATGCGTGAGAGAAGATACTTGTTCTTTATTGTCACCTTGTTCAACTGTCTATAATCGATGCATAAACAGAGGCTCCCATCCTTCTTCATCACAAATAATACTGGAGCACCCCAAGGTGCCACACTAGGGGTAATAAAAACCCTTATTCATCAACTCATCAAGTTGGACCTTTAATTCTTACAATTCCTTAGGTGCCATTCGATAAGGAGGGATCGAAATGGGTTGTGTCCCCAGAATAACCTCAGTGATAAAGTCAATCTCACGTTTTGGAGGTAAGTCGGGCAAGTCATCTGGAAACACGTCAAGAAAGTCTCTAACAACAAGAATCTCATCTAAGCTCTATTGTGAAGGTCCCTTACTAGTGGTGATCACACTAACCAGTGTACCAATCTTAGACTGTGTCGCTATCCTACCTAGGGTCCTCGGTCTATCAGAAGCACTACCCTAGAAGGTGATAAGGGGTTGTCCTAGAATCTAAAATACTACCCTCTTGGCGAAATAGTCAACATAGTCATGATAAGCTGCTAGCTAGTCCATCCCAAGTATAGCATCAAACTCCAATAACTCTAGTACTCTAAGATCTACAAGAGTCTCAAAGTCATCAAACCTCAACATGCAGCCCTCACAAATCAAGTTGGGGTAGATGCGTTCCCCTACTATCGTGCTCAACATGAGCCATGTGGAAGCTCTAACATGTCTAAGTCTCAATCGATCTACGACATGCCCAGAAATAAAAGACAATGTAGATCCAACATCCATCAAGACATAGATAAATGTATCAAGTAGGAACGTGTTACCCTCTACTAGAGCCTTCGTCGCCTTGGAATCTGGGTAGGTGATGGCCTGTGCTGTCTCTGAAGTGACGATGGTGGGTACACTAGAAGCTGGGAATGGCATAGGGCATTGATATCATTTGTGGCCAGGCTAACCACACTGGTAACATGTAATCGGACACCTATGCTCGGTCTAGCCTCGGCCTTGGCCTCTACCCCTTGAATCCCTGCCTCTACCTCTGCCTCAACCTCCACCTCGGCTTCCTTGCTAAGTCGATGGTTGTCCCACCGGCTGGTATGCCTATGCTAAGGTGGCTACAAGTGTGACTGCGATAGTCGGCTGAGCCTGTGCCCGTCCAGACTGTCCCTCTAAATACTTCCTCTTTCTATTAAATCTGCCTGATCGGGACCCACCACGATAACCTCCCTGTGTCTACGATTGTGGCTATGACTGAGGCTGCGTCTGCAAGGAGGTACTCTGTACTATCTAGGTGATTGAACGTTGATCCCTACTGTCTGCCTCAAACTATACTGCATGCCTCTGTATAATCTCAAGAGTAGCCTCACTATATGTCGATGTCACCTACCTGATACTGAGCCTCAACCCATGACGGAAGAATTGTGCTCTCTCTCTTAGGTTACCCACTAACTCGGGCGCATATGCCTCCAGCCGAAAAAATCTGTGGGTATACTCCGTAACTGACATGTCCTCCTGCTGTAATGTCAGGAACTCCACCTTCTTATGCTCTCGTTCTACCGTAGGGACATAGGCACTCAAAAATAGCTCTCAAAAACGGGCCCATGTAGTAATCTGTCCCTCCATAGTCTGAGTGGCCCTCCACCAAATCGTAGCCTCATCCTCAAGCATGTGTGTCACAAATAGTACCTGATTCTCCTCAGACAGCTTCAACGTCTTAGCATTCTTTTCAATATTGAGAAGCCAGTTCTCAACCACATCCAAACTCAAACCCCCATGAAACTCCTTAGGCTTCAGGTCCAAAAAGCTCTTCAGGATGCGGTCATGAGTGGAGTCATCACCATGTCTCACCGGGGCTGCCTCTGCCTGGGCTGCAACCCTCTCCTCCTCCCGACTCTCGGGTATAACTAGCGCAAGAGGCGCTGCTAGCTCAGCCCTCTGTCTCTCCGCCTTAATCCTATCAAGTGTCTCACTCAATAAGGCTACCTGGGCGTGACCAGCCTCATTAGACACCCTGATCAAAGCCTCAAATCTCTATATGGCATCCTACCTGAGCTGAACCGGAGGCGGTGGTGGTACCGACTCTGGAGTCCTGCATAGTTTCCCACGTCTAGGAGACATCGTGGTCTGCATAAAACATTTGACATTTATTAATCCGAAAATGAGCAGACCGCGACTTTAAACATTAAGGCAATTATCTCTGAGGAATAACCTAACCCGCAAAGTTCAAAGTCTCAATCTTAAAACTCACTAGCACCCTATGGCAGTCTGATTCCCCTCATGATATAGTCACTCTCACTTGGTTCTTCTTTCTGTCGGTCAGGAGTTAGAAAGTTTTGTCCATACTCCCACTTTGTCACTCTAAGTCATTTATAAGGTCTCCTTCTTTTCGTACTTCTACGATTACTCTAAGACTCCCCTAGGTTAATAGCTTGTTATTCCTCAATTGGAAAAACCTTGGGCTCTGATACCAACGTTGTCGAGACCCCTTCCCTAGGGCGAACGACGAATCGACTAGCATTGTACCCCAACAAGCTCGTCCGCAAGCCGAGCTTGCCAAGACACTGTTAAGCCTCATCTTTCAACACCACACCACACACTATCAACGTAATCATAAGGATGCAGAAGGAATTTAAAACAAAAGAACACCAATAAGACTTGAAATTTATCAAATTGGGTCATTAAAACATGTGTAGCAGCGAGAGTGTCTAATCCATTATGTACAAGCTTTCCTCACTCCTATACATAATTTCTAACCCTCAAAACAATGAAAGACATGAAAAAGACCTACCAAAACAAATGAGAAAGTGCAGCTCTATGCGATGACCACTCCCTTGCCCTTATCTATGGCTGAAGGACCTAAAAAGTTAGAGTAGTGAGCCTAATTGTCCACAGAGGCTCAATGACTAATGCAGTATAATTTATAACTTAAAACAAGCATTCCACAAATAAAACACATGTCATGAATGCATGAACAATAGCATTATGCGAGTAAATGCAATAGTGAATACAATTAAATCCATCATGCAGTCGTGCACCTTCATTTAAAAAAGTTTAAAAAAGAAAAACATTCATCGAGGCTCCCACTAGCCTCCAAGGCGACTAAAAATTCACTCGAGCAGGTTGTAGGCAATTAGGCATATCTTGCCGACTCGATTAGGACTTATTGTCGTTGCCATTAATCGTAATAACCCAATCAGGACTTATTGTCGTTGCCATATTGTGACGGCCCGATTAGGACTTATTGTCGTGGCCATCAATCGTAGGCCCACAGAACCCCCTCAACGGGCACTCTATGCTAGGTGGTCACTATCGGGGTCATATGGAAAACTGACACAACTCGCCCTTACCTTGTATCCTCGGACTTCAAGACTTGGTGCATTTTTCATTTAAAACTCATTTAAAGGATACAGATTCATTACAATATGTAATATCATTTTTACAAATGCACAGAATAACAAGCTTTAAGAAACAAGTTAGAAACACACTACTCACAGGGATGCTCTGCTCCTGGTGCTCCTCCGCGACTGGTTGCGTCCCACTAATACTTGGTCCTGCAAAATTGAAGTAACTTCTTAATATTGGCATGGGGCTTGGCTCAACTCTAACTCTACGTTATTGGTCAATCAATGGATTGACCTGGTCAAGGATGGTCCACTTATGCTAGTTCAACTTACCTTAAGTTATTAAAACAATTTAATTGACCTTGGTCAATCTTGGTCAACCCTAGTCAAACCTATCACTTGCTGACCTTGCCGGTCAACAGAGTCCCAAATTGTCAATTCCTAATTCTCATTGAGTCAATTGGTCTAATTTGGGTCAAAATTTTCAATTCCCATCCCTTGGGCTCAACTTTAGTTGGTGGCCCTATCTGTGCAACCTTTTTTCCAATTTTTCTACAGGTAATACGTACATCGAATTTGCGCCAAATTCTGCAGATCTGTTCTAGACTCCTCAAGTCTTCCCAAAAATCTTAAATCACAATTTTTGGACCCCAATTAATAGTGTTTTTAACGGAAATATCAGGGTTTGTGTGTTCTAAGGTCTCATGTGATAAACAGTGACTATTTACCTAATTTGACCTACTTATCCATATCATAATGCTCTGAAATTTGGTAGAAAACTTCTGGACATACTTAGGAATCTCTCCACCAAATTTCAGCCCAATCCACTAAGGTTTGGTCATTTAATTTACTTTCAGAATTTTCAGCCGAATTATAGTGATTTCTAGGTTCACATTTCTATCATTCCTTCATGTATTTATTTACCTCACCAAACCTCTAATCTAAGGGTCATTCCTTGCACATATTGCAAGAATGTAGGTCATTCTACAATTTTCTATTAAGGATTCATCCAAACAGTAAGCATACATAAACCCAAGGTCATATTTAATGTCTTACTAAATAGGTCACATGCATTCCAAAACTCAGGAATTTTCCTAAGTATTAAACATCCAGCAAACATAGTATTTTTGCAAGTGTACTAAATCATATTCACATAGGCTCATGGTTAGACTTTTATACCTCTTTATAGCTTCTACTATGAAGCTTCAAACAACTCTGGTTCCAGTTCCAAGGGGTGTCCTTAAGTGCTCCAAATATAGCTTCAAATCTAGTCCAACACATGATTTTGTTGGTACTGTCGCAGCAGTGAATCACACAGTCAACACCAATGACTTATAAAACGTATTAAATGTTCTAATATCCAATTTCTACCACTTGGGCACTTGAATACACATAATGAGAGGTAAAATAAAGGGTCTCACCTTAGGGGCGAACCTAGAATGGTTCAGGTGTGAGACTTCCCAAAGTTGTTCCAACTGCTTCTGTTACACAGTTATAACAGTGAGTAGATAACCAACTTTAATTGTTCGAAAATCATGTGTAAAGCCTTATTTTTCATTCTCTAGCAATTTGAGGTTAGAGTAACATGGAAATGAAAAGGGTGGACAATTTTACCTCCAAAGTGGACTGGAAATGACCTAGGATTCGAAGCTCCAAAGGTGGCTTTACACAGACTTTTTTGGTTTTTTGGATTTGAACACTATGAACAACACTTCTTCCCAGGGTTTTCAGCTCCAACTGGTTCCAAGATTCAGTAAGTTGCTTGCAGGACTTCGTAGGTGGTAGTATGGGCTTCAAAACAAGCTATGATTCAATGGATTTGGCCAAGAAATGAAGGAGATTCGAGCTTGTGAACAAGGGTTGCAGCAATTGGAATCTTGGACTAGTGTTCAAGAAGAGGTTTTGTTGCATGAAGGGAAGCTTGCATGGCCACATAGGATGACACGTGGCCTCCAACCTCTCATGCTGGTTGCCCAGTTGGCAATGTCCATTGGTCACTCAGGTGGTTGTGAATTAATGGCTTAAACCAGGGGTGCAATACCATGGATTATCATGGTATAATGGCTGGAAAATGTCCAAAAAATGCTGGAAAATCGAGTAAAATTCGCCAATATATCGCACAAAATGACAAAAAGCAAGGGGGCTGGACTGTTTTGGGCGCCACGGTCTGGGCTTCAAAGTCATGCGGGGCGTTGTCCAGTGCGCACCCACACAAACGGGTCGAGCGTGTGGTCTGACCGCGAATCGGCCCGTGCCCTGATTTCCTCTTTTTTTGTTTTTAATCTCTTTATGTATATACCGAAATTTTGCATTTTTTTTTCTAGAATTATTAAAAATTATCAATTCATCGTTTCTCATCAAAATACTTCAATTACACATCATTTCATCATTTATACAATTATTACCTCCAAAAATTGAATAATTTTCCTAAAATCATATTTTTCTCCCAAAAATTTTTTGTCACTCTAAAAATTTCATAATTACTTCAAAATTTAATAATCAATCCTAACAATCATTTCTCTTAAGAAAACACATTTTCCTTCTAGTTTTATGTATTTTCTCTCAAATTTGCATTTTCTCACATTATTCTCATTTTCTTCAATAAATAATTCATAATTCAAAAAAATTGAAGAAAATTTCATATATTTTCATTAAAATTCAAGAAAATACATAAAATACGCATATATTAGATCCGTCAATCCGATGTCAAAAATATAGGTCATCACAATTTTCATCAACAATTATATTTATTTTTGAAAAATTAATTTTATAATTAATAGGGTTAAAAGAATAATTTTAAAAATAATTACTTTTCTATTCTACATCCTACATTTTAAGCTTTTAAAGTTCCTAATTTAACATTTTTTTAAAATTTTAAGATTTACTTTTAATTGTCCTTATCGATATTTTTTATAATTTAAATTTTTATTAAAATACATAATAGATAACTTAGTTTTGGTTAAAAAAAATATTTTTCAAATTATTTTTTAAAAAAGTAAGTGCAACACACGTAAACAAATACTGGTATATATAAAAGAAAAAAAAAGGTTCCCAACCTCCCAAAAAGAATTAAAGTTCTTGAATAAAACAATGTTTGGGGTTTTCCAAATAAATGAAATTAATATATGCAAACTTGGGGGGTGGTTATGTGTAGAAATAATTTATTGTATAAACAAAAAATACCATGAAAAATGAAAAAAAAAACCCAAACACTTAAAGTTTTTCCAACTTACGAAATTAATCCAGGGAAACCTCTCTCTCTCTCTCTCTCTCCATATATATATATATATATATATACGGAGAGAGAGAGAGAGAGAGAGAGAGAGAGTTGGGTCGAATAGAATATTTATCTGGATGAAAACAATAAACTAAAATAAAAGAATAAAAACAAACTTTGCTGAAGCATCCGGTTTGGTAGTCTGACACTAACATGTAATATAGATGGATTAGTCTGATGGCGAAGGAGACGCCAAATCTGTATATACACATATATGATATATGTATATTTGTTTATAGCGTTGGTGGGCATTGAGTCATCCTCCTTTTAATTTTCGCTCCTAATTCCAGAA
>JAJIYU010010641.1:0-15921 GCA_030144865.1 Tinospora cordifolia | reverse complement strand
ACATCCACTACAATTGAGCTAGTGGCCCAATGGTAGTGGATGTTGCAAGACAATGCACTTATCCCCTAGGTCATGGGTTCAAAACTCCACGGAGGCAAAATAAAATCCCAAGGGGGGAACAGTACCTTGTGAGTGACACGCCATGACGTGGGTAAGAGGCCCAATGGTAGTGGATGTTGCAAGAACAATGTACTTGTCCCCTAGGTCATGGGTTCAAAACTCCACGGAGGCGAAATAAAATTCCCGGGGGGGGGAGGAACAATACCTTGTGAGTGACACGCCATGACGTGGGCCCTACGATGTGGGTAAGAGTCCCGGTGGGTGTTACAATAAAAAAGGTGCCTTTTTATTGTAACACCCACCGGGAATCTTACCGAGACTCTTACCCACGTCGTAGGGCCCACGTCATGGCGTGTCACTCACAAGGTATTATTTTCCCCCTAAGATTTTATTTCGCCTTCGTGGAGTTTTGAGTGACACGCCATGACGTGGGCCCTACGACGTGGGTAAAAGTCCCAGTAGGATTCCCGGTGGGTGTTACAATCAAAACCTAGGCATTAGTTGTTGGGCCAAAGATTATAAACTTTCCTCTGATACCAAAGGTGGTATCAAAGCCTAGGCTTTAGGTTCCTTGGCCTAAAAATAGAAAGTCAAGTCTAAGTATGTGTTGATCAGGCTAGAAATAGAAAGTCAAACATTAGTTACTTGACAAGAATTAGAAACTCAAATTAGGGTTTCACATTAGATTTGAAATTTTAATGGCTTACCTTCTATTTTTGAAAATTGAAAAAATGATTTAGAAAGTGTTTATAAAAAGGAAACATATGCTTTTGAAATATTTTGTTTGGATACAAAGACTACAAGTTGAGTTGATAGGTAAGTCTTGTCCCGAGTGAAGCTAAACATTGAAAGGGATGTGGGTTATCCCGCCTAGAAAGCACGGTTGCTAAGTAAATCTCATTTTCGCCACCCGATCTAGAGGTTGTCCCACTAGCTTATATGAGTGGTCTGAGTTGAAGAACACCCTTACTTTCTATATAAAAAAAATTAGAAGGTGGAAAAAATTAGGGCAAGAAATTGATTAGAAGTCGAAAAGGATGCCTAATTTGATATCTTGACTAGACAGAGGTTGTGAGTCAACCAGATTGAACCCTAGGTCCAAAGGAAAAACCCTAGGTAGAAACCTGGTGCAACCATGGGTAGCATAGTGGATCAAAAGCATAAATCTTTAGGATATAGGCTAGAGAGTAAAACTTGTGTAAAAACAGAAAATTGTTTGATTAGGACACGGGACGGGAAGCTTCTATATCTTTAGTTTTTATGTAGTATGGGATGCATAGGAATTCGGGGTTATGGAGGAAGCATAGACTCGAAGAATGATGGACCATGTGTGGTTAATGATTGATAACTCTGGTAGAACGAGTTTCTTATGCTTGCTGTTATCGGACGGTGGAGTATAGTGGCCTCAAGAACCTTAGTTATCGAGCAATTCACGAAATTGTTTGGGTGCAGCTTTATTTTGGGTGAAAGCCTAAGTGGAAGGGGTAGAGTCGTATGAGACACTTGAAAGCTTAGGTGAAAGCTTAGAACCTTGCTGTGCTAGCTTGATTGTCTGATTGTATGATATGCATGCTTTATTGTTTATTTGCTTTGAGACAAAATCCTATACCCATGCATGAAAAAAACCTAGAAGAAAAGATTTTAGGCCACTGAACAAATCAAGAACTTAGAGACATGAATGTAGATTCATGGTAGTACAAATGTTTGAAAAGTCAAATATTGACAACCTACTCAAATTGTAGAAAATGGCTAGAGCAAGGAAATACGCAACCTGATCCACCACCTCTGATGAAACTAAGCAACGGGAAGAAGAACTGCCTACTGGAATGGAGGCACAAATGGAGGCTATGATGAATGAGATGTCGCAGAGGGTGCTAAATCAACTGTTGAGGGCACTTCCACAAATAATCCCTCAGGTAGCTCCACAGCATCAAGTACCTGAACCTATCCAGGTTCAACAGCCAACACCTATGGCCTAAGATCTCGAACATCAGAAGGTTCAGGAGGGTTTGGAGGATGAAAAATAGAGGAAGATGTTGAGAGAGCTATAGAAGCTCCATCTTCCATCATTTGATGGGACCACAGATTGCATCTCAACGGACCACTTGTACCAGGAGATGGAGGAAATTCTCAATGTGCTGAAGGTAACTGGGCCGAGATGGGTAACACTGGCCACGTACCACTTCAAAGGGCCAGCCAGAAGTTGGTGGCATATAATGAGGATGGACCCTAATACAGATGTGGATGCATGAGCTAGGAGAACTTCACAGAGATCTTCTATGAAAAGTTTTTTTTCGAAAATGATGTAGAGTAAACTACATGAGGACTTTGTTCGACTGAATCAAAAGGACATGACCGTAGCTGAATGTGAGAGGAAGTTCATTAAACTGGCCAAATTTTCACCAGATCTGATCAGGGAAGAGAAAAGAAAGGCCAATAAATTCGCACAAGGTCTCAAGGTGGAGATTCAAAAGATAGTGAAGACTTTGGGCCTGAAGAATTACAAAAACGTTGTAGAAAAATCCCTAACACTAGAATAAGAACTCAACCTAGAACAAAGGTTGAAGGAAAAGAATAAAAGGCTTGGGAATGAAAAAGATCACGGGTCTCTGAAGAAAAGCAAGAATGCTAGAAAATTGCCATAGAAACAGGGGCAGACCGCGAATAAGTTTAAGAAGGATGCTAGGAGGCAAGGGTTGTGCTATTTGTGTAGATAAAAGGGTCATCTTGCTAAAACGTGCCCAACTACACTTGCTCAGGCCCCTCAGCAATAGCCATAGTAGGGAGGAGGTTAGAACGGTCATCCTCAGGGGAAGCAACAGCAGCCGAATGCTAATCAAGGGCATAACTAGGGCCATGGGCAGAACCAGGCTAGAATGTTCGTTGTTGAAGCTCAAGAAGACCAGGTCCCTGCAGTGGAAGTTACATTTTTGTTGTTTAATGTTGCTGTGAAATTGTGTTTTGACTCGGGTGCCTGTAAGTTTTTTATCTCTAAAAAACTAGTTGGTAGGTTACAACTTGTAACAAAAACACTACCCATAACTTTGAATGTGTCCACACCAATAGGGACCACTATGACTTCAAAAGGAATGTGTAGTTGTAACCTAAGGTTTGGGCATAAGCTCATAACGGTTGATCTATGTACTTTACATTTTTATGGTTATGATGTAATCTTGGGGATAGATTGGTTAGACCAGTACCAAGCCCAAATAGATTGTCCTAAAAGACTAGTGACCATAACCCTACCTTCTGAGGAAACCTATAGAATCAATGGGGATATGTAGAGATTATTGAGAGGTCCAACTATAGCCATGTTGAATTGCTATAGGCAGGAGAATGTGCTCGAGGAACTCTCTAAGGAAGAACCTGTTGAACTAACTGGGCCCATCGTGATGATATTGTCCCTACCTTAGCCACCACTGACTGGGTGTAGGGTTTTGTTTTTGGCAAGACTCGAATCTAAATCCTCCAAAAGTGTTTGGCACTATTGACCACCCATGTATGTAAGCATAGCCCAATCTCAACTCTAAGGTCTAGCCAATGTGGGATTATTACAATCCACCCCCCTTGGAGGCCATCTTATCCTCGAGATGCACACCCGTTATGCCCAGAGCCTGCTCTAATACCATCTGTAACAACCTGAGCCCATCGTGACGATATTGTCCCTACCTTAGCTACCACTAACTTGGTATAGGGTTTTGTTCTTGGCAAGACTCAAACCTGAATCTCCCAAAAGTGCTCGGCACTAGTGACCACCTGTGTATGCACTCATAGCCCAATCTCAACTCTGAGGTCCAGCTAATGTGGGATTATTACAACTGAAGAGAATCTAAGACCTAGCAGTGGTTAGTGAGTATGAGGATGTGTTTCCAGACGACTTACCGAACTACCACATGCTAGAGAGTTAGAGTTCAAGATTAAACTTCACCCTGGAACCAACCCTATTGCCATACTTCTTTACAAGATGACTGTAACACCCCAGCTCCCAAGACTTTTAATTTGGACTTTACCACAATGCGGATCGGGCCGGTGTTACTTTACAAGTACATAACTTGACTTTCTATTTCAATTATTTCATTCCTTATTTGTATTTAAGAGTGCATAATTCAAATTTAGGAATTCAATAAGGCAATAATACAAGAAATAAAAGAAATTCATAACTCTATTAATGGAATAAAATTGATTACATAATTCAATCTTGTAGAAAAAACTATTACAACGGAAAATTTAAAACTTGGGCAACATGCCCTTACATAGAAATTAGAAACTTTCTAAATAATAAGAAAAAAAAATTTAACTAATATTCATGATCTTCATGTGATTCAATTTTTTGAAAAATAGAAGGAAGAGGTGAGCACATAACCCAGCAGATCTTTTTCAGAACCACTAAATTACTAATTTAGCATTAATGACACATTCAAATTCTAACACATGTAAATCATTAAGTGTTTCAAACAACATTTTGTTTATAGTTGTAAATTAGACTGAAAGGGTTTCAAAGCCCTTGATGTTCTTTATCAAAATATCTCCCTTGAGTGAAAAGACATTTTGTTTTTGGTCAAATTTCATTGGACTTAGGGCCTAACCCATATTCTAAGTATTTTGGGACATCATCCATGTGAACTAATCACACGTAAAGAACACCCACAGTGACCCTCATGTTCACTGTGACAGTACGTGATTCTTAATCTCAACATCTTTTATTAAATCTCATAATCGAGGATCATAAATAGATCATGCTCAAGAAAAATAAATAAAAATAATTTCAACATATAAACATTCAAAACATGAAAGCAAACACTTAGTATGCATCATGTTTTTAAAATAAATCTAAACATGTATAATCTAATAATGACATGATTTCATGGTGTACATGCAAATTTGAAATATATCTTTAAAATAAATAAATAAATCATGTTATTCAAACATAATAAACACACCAAACGGAAATTAAATATGCATGAACATAGTATTAAATTGAAGAAGTAAAATAGGGGTTTGAGAAATCACTTCCACCTTAGAAATAAATCTCTTCTGCTCACTTCTGAAATTTGACAGAGTTTTGTTACTCCAAAGCTTCTAAATACTTAAGAACTTTCAAGAACACTCAAGAAAAATTCAAGATTACTCAAGAACTGAGGGGATTGCCAAGAAGAAGGCCAGAGAGAGTCAAGAAAGTCTAGTATGCTCTTGGTTTGGGATGAAAAAAATAAGAGCACTAGGGGTCCTTTATATAGAGTTTAGGAGAGTAAAAATTAGTAACTTTGGACATTTTTCAAATGGAAAATTTCTATTTTTATAGGATTTTGGCAGCTCAAATTCAAATAATAGAATTTTAGGGTTTTTTTTAATTTTCTTTCTAAATTTTCTCGATTTTTCGTTATTTCCCGTTTTTTCTATTTTTTTTTTGTTTCGGAATCCATCAATCCTTGCAGCACGATTTCGACCAAATTACCAAAATTGTGCGCCTCCTGCACACATGCTCGCGAGTTCAGCGATTTTGCCGAACTTGTGTGCGCCTAATATATATATATATATATATATATATATATATATACACACACACACACACACGATTATCTAAATATATATATATTCGTTTCTTATGATAAATCCGTGATTAAAATGATATTTAAAAAGATGTATTTTTTTGGAAATTTATGGATGATTAAAACATATAATTAATAATCACTTAGAAATATAACCCATTGTTTTTAATTAAAAGGGAACTTGCTATATTTTATACAAACTTATTAAATAATTTGACAAATAAATAATTACATATACATATATCTTGTACAATGTTATAAGTAAATGTTACAATTTACGTTTCTATAATTTTATACTATTATACATACGATTATTTATGTAATAAATTCATACTGTTATAAATATAAGCATACAACATTTTTATTTTAAAAAAATGTTAAACTTTTACACTTACATTCTATTATGTATATATTTCTATACTCCTATAATATTTTTATTATTTTAGCACCCACATATTATACATACACATATTATATAATAATAATAATATTATTATTATTTTTATCATCATAACAATTATTCTTATACTTGCATTTATCTAATTCATATATCTGTGTGTGTGTGTATATATTTATATGTATGTTTTTTTATATTTTTTATTCTCAGATATCAAGATTTTCTAATTAATTTAATTCATTTCATACATTAGAGTATACACTGTTTATATCTAGAAACGAAATATTTTATTTGAAATTCATACAATATTCGTAGGTGTTACATTCTACCACCTTAAAAGGAATTTCATCCTCGAAATTTGCACTTATTCATGGGTTCCCAGTAAATAGATGTGGGTACTTGGTCTTCATTTCGCTCTCTAACTCCCAAGTAGCCTCTTCCATTTCATGGTGTTTCCATAGTACCTTAACTAAAGGAATATTCTTAGTTCTCAAGTTTTGCACCTTGTGATCAAGGATTCTAATTGTCACTTCTTCATAAGTGGCGTCCTCTTGAACATTTACCTCTTCCCAGTGGATGATGTGAGAGGGGTCTGGTTCATACTTTCTCAACATCGAGACGTGGAACTCATTGTGGGCTGAGGTCATCTAGTTTGGTAGCTCCAATTCGTAAGCACATTCCTTGATCCTCCTAAGTATTTCAAAGGGTCCAATAAATATTGGTGACAATTTCCCCTTGAATCTAAACCTCTTAATACCCTTCTAAGGGCTGATTCTTAGAAATACTTTGTCTCCTAATTGAAACTCTAGGGATCTCCTTCTCTTGTCAATATAACTCTTTTGACGACTTTGAGTTGTAGCCAAACTCTTTTGTATTAGTTTGACTTGGTTGTTTATTTCTTCCACCAAGTCTGGCCCAGTAAGAACATGATCTTTAAGTTCGACCCAACAGGTTGGTGATCTATAGAGCCTTCCATACAGAGCTTCGTATGGAGCCATCTTGATACTTGCCTGATAACTATTGTTATAGGCAAACTCTGCTAAGTGCAGGTACTTGCTCCAATTTCCTTTAAAGTCCAGAACACAAGATCTCAACATATCTTCTAAGGTCTGGATAACTCTCTCGGATTGCCCATCTGTCTGAGGATGAAAAGTAGTGTTCATGGTAATTTTAGTCCCCAACTCCTTCTGTAGGCTCTGCCAGAACCGAGAAGTGAAACGACAATCTTGGTCAGATACTATAGTCTTAGGCACACCATGCACCCTTATTATCTCTTTCACATGTAGTTCTCCCAGCTTATTGACTTGGTCTGTGGATCTGATTGGCAAGAAATGAACCAGTTTGTTGAGATGATCCATAATCATCCAAACAATATCCTCTCCCTTTTGATTCATGGGCAAACCACTGACAAAATTTATGGGAATGTTATCCCACTTCCATTCAAGGATAGGGAGTGGTTGTAACAAGTCAGAGGGTTTCTGATGTTCTGCTTTTATTTGTTGACAGGTTAAGCATTTAGAAAAATGCTTAGCCACGTCTCTTTCATCCCTCTCCACCAGTAAGCTTTTCTAAGATTCTGTTACATCTTATCTTTACCTGGATGCATCGTATACTTGGTCTGATGAACTTCATCCAGCATGGTCTGCTTACTTTCTCCATTATGAGGTACACATATCCTTTCCCCAAGCCTTAGGATATTATCAGCATCTAACCTAAAGTCAGCATGCTTGCCTTGTGTTACGCCTTCGATCAGACTGGTAAGCCATTTGTCTTATCTTTGTTCATCCCTGATCCAATGTAGAAGATTTGGTTGACAAGACATTGTGTAGAGGTAGGCTTGCTTTTCATTTAGAGTCACACCCACCCTAAAGTCATCAATCAACTGGTAGATTTGGCCTTTTTCTTCCTTCTGTTTGTTGAACTTCCTACTCAAGGCATCAACCACTACATTGGCCTTCCCCGGATGGTAGTGTAATTGAAAATCATAGTCTTTCAAGAACTCTATCCATCTTCGTTGCCTAAGGTTCAACTTCTTCTGGGTGTAGATGTACTTCAAGCTCTTTTGATATGAAAATAGATCAAATTTCTCACCATAAAGGTACTGTCTCCAAATCTTCAGGGCAAATACAATGGCTGCTAAAGCCTTTATCCCAGTCTACTTAGTGATGCATAAGTATAAAGGGTAAAGGTAAAGCCATGGGTTGGAGTGACTAGGATAGGGTTCGTAGTCAATTTCTTCTTCAATTCCTAGAATGATTGTTCGTACTTCTTATCCCAATTGAACTTAACTCCCTTCCTGGTTAGCTTGGTCATATGTTCTGCTAGTTTAGAGAAACCTTGGACGAACCTTCTGTAGTATCCAGCCAGGCCTAGGAAACTCATGATCTCTATAACCGTCTTTGGCTACTTCCAATTCATGATAGCCTCCACCTTCTCTAGATTCACATAGATGTATTCCTCTGATACTACAAAGCCAAGTAACTTGACCGTATGCATCCAGAATTCACACTTGTTGAACTTGGCATATACTTGGTGCCTTCTGAGGGTCTCCAACACTATTGGCAAGTGTTCTAGGTGTTCAGCTTCTGTCTTTGAGCAAATCAGGATGTCGTCCATGAATACCACCACAAATTGGTCAAGGTATTGTCTAAACACTCAGTTCATTAAATCCATTAATGCTGATAGGGCATTGGTCAAACAAAAGGCATCACGGTGAACTCAAAGTGTTCGTATCTCGTTCTAAAGGTTGTCTTGTATATATCGAACTCCTTGATTCTCAACTGATGATAACCTGACCTAAGATCAATCTTTGAAAAATGAGTGGCTCCTCTCAATTGATCGAGTAAGTCATCGATCCTCAGTAGATGGTACTTATTCTTTACTGTGGCTTGGTTCAGCTTCCGGTAGTCGACACATAGTCTCATGGAACCATCCTTCAGTTTCATGAACAGTACAGAAGCTCCCCAAGGTGATTCACTTGGCCTGATAAAGCCTTTATCCCAGAACTCGTCGAGTTGAGACTTTAACTCGATTAGTTCGACTGGTGTCATTTTATAAGGGGGTAAAAGTATAGGGTTGGTTCCAGGGTGAAGTTCAATCTTGAACTCTAATTCTCTAGTAGGTGGTAATCCGGGTAAGTCATCTGAAAACACATCCTCGTACTCACTAACCACTGCTAGGTCTTGGATTTTCTTCAATTCAACTAGTTCTTCCTCAGAGAGTTCCTCAAACTCATTCTTCTGCCTTAAACAGTTCATCAGGGCTAAGGTTGGACTCCTCGACAGTCAATGCATATCCCCACTGATTTTATAGGTTTCCCCAGAAGGTAGGGTTATGGTCACTCATCTCTTAAGACAATCTATTTGGGCTTGGTACTAGTCTAACCAAGCCATCCCAAAGATTACATCATAGCCATAGAATGGCAAAGTACATAGATCAACCATTAAGAGTTTATTCCCAAACCTTAGGTCATAACTGCACATTCGTTTTGAAGTCACAGTAGTCCCTATTGGTGTGGACACATTCAAAGTCATGGGTAATGTTTTTGTCACAAGTTGTAACCTATCAGCTAATTTCTTAGAAATAAAGGATTTTGAAGCACCCAAGTCAAATAGTAGTTTTACAACAACATTGAATAATAGGAACATAGCTTCCATTGCAGGGACTGGGTCTTAGTGAGTCTCAACAGCAAACATTCTAGCCTGGTTCTGCCCACGACCCTGGTTCTGCCCATGATTGGCATTCTGTTGCTGTTGCTTGACTTGAGGATGACCGTTCTGACCACCTCCCTGAGTGTTCTGATGTTGTTGGGGAGCATGAGTTAGTGTAGTCGGGCAATTTCTTGCTATATGGTTCTCTGCCTACACATGTAGCACAGCCCTTGTCTCTTTGCTTGCTCCCTTGACTCGTCTGTATTCTGCCACTGTCTCTGTGGTGCATGCCCACCATTCTTACTTTTCTTCTGAGCCCCTTGATTATTTTCATTCGCAGGCCTCTTATTCTTCCCCCTCAACCTTTGTTCCAAGTTGAGTTCTTATTCCAGAGTTAGGGCCTTTTCTACAACATCTTTGTAAGGTTTCAGGCCCAAAATCTTCACTATATTTCGAATCTCCATCTTGAGGACCCTGTGCGAATTGATTGGCCTTCCTTTTCTCCTCCTTAATCAGATCTGTGAGAATTTGGCCAATTTAGTGAACTTCCTCTCATCCTCAGCTATAGTCATGTCCCTCTTATTCAATCAAACAAAGTCCTCTTATAGCTTGCTCAGGGTTGCTTCTAGAAAGAACTTTTCATAGAAGATCTTTGTGAAGTTCTCCCAGCTCATGTTATCAACATCTGTATTAGGGTCCATCGTCATCATTCGCCACCAACTCATAGTTGGTCCTTTGAAGTGGTGCGTGGCCAGTGCCACCCGTCTTGACCCAATTACCTTCAGTACATTGAGAATTTCCTCCATCTCTTGGTACCAGGTGCCTGCCGAGATACAATCTGTAGTACCATCAAATGAAGGAGGATGGAGTTCTATAGCTCTATCAGCATTTTCCTTTGTTTCTTGTCCTCCAACCCCTCCTAAGCCCTCTAATGTTCGAGGTTTTGGGCCACAAGTGCTGGCTGTTGAACCTGGATAGGCTCAAGTACTTGAGGGTCTGGTTCCACCTAAGGGATTATCTATGGAAGTGCCCTCAATAGTTGATCCAGCACCCTCTGTGACATCTCATTCATCATTACCTCCATTCATGTGTAACATCCCGAAAAGTTCATATGAAATTTAAATTTTCACTTAGAAAATCATACGAAATTGACGAATGAGAATTTTGGCAAGTCATAGTTTACCCAAATGAGGAATAAAAATCAATTTAGTGGATTTTTGGAAGAAAATATATGAATATAATGCATAACATGGAATATCATAGCCAAAAATACAAGGATATGTGCAATTTTTTATGAAAACAGGATTAGAAAGTCAACTAAGATCGAGATTTGGCGAAAATTTGAAAAGAAAGTAAGAAATTCGGCTGAAAAATAAAAAAAATAAACTTAAAATACATCCTACGGTCCACAATCGATCTGCCAAGATCCAACGAACGAGATTAAAACCAAACCAAACGCCCGAGTGCACCGGATCATCAAGATCAAACGGCTAGAGATCTGCGTACGAAACTCGAGGATGATCGTGCAGCCAGAACAAAATTCGTTGATCGCAAACTGAGATCCACACACCGTGATCGAGGATCATCCGACGGTCGAGATCAAAGTCACGTAGTCGATCGCGAAACTGTGCTGCACTTGAGGATCTTCCGACAGACCAGATCAAAGCCATGTTAGATAGATTGCAAACTGTTGATGCGCTCGAGAAAATTCAACAGCTGAGATCGAGACTTTGATTTCTGTTGATTGATCCGAGATCAGTCCAACGGCCCAGATTAAACCCGTATACGTGTCTCGAGGAAAATCTTAGGAATCGAAATAAAGCTGAAATTAAAACACGAAAAAAATAACGAAAAATACAAAAAAAATTTAAAAATTCTGAAAAATAGGTTTCTAAATGCGAAAATTATTTCTAAAATCCGAAAAAAAGTCAAAAAATACTCATTTTGCTTTAAAAATTAGAAAGTACGAAATTAAGAAAAAATAGGGTGTTTTATTCAAAGAAGAACACAAAACTTTCAAATTTTCTTCCTTTGAAAACCTATAAAAACCCCCTTAGGCTCTCAATTTCATTCACTCGAAAAATAAGAGTTGAATTTTCCTCTTGTTTTCTCTAAGCCTTCTTCTTGGCTCCTCTTCCCATATTTCCTTCTTGTGTGTGAGAAGTTCTTCTCTCGAACTGGGAAATTAAGTTGGGCAATCTTCATTGGCACTAGTACGTGGGGGGAATTGCTGTCGAAATTCTAGAAGAAAGCGTCACAAGGTGGAAGTGATTTCCAGAACACCCTTCTGTTCTTATTTAAATTCATGACATGCTCATTGTTGTGTTTTTTCACTGAATTCCAAGATTTTCAACTTTAGTTCTAGAATTTTAAGTGTTTATTTCAGTTTTGATTTATATTTGAGCAATCATATCATCCATGCCATGTTAGTATCATGCTTAGGCTTTTAAATTAAAGTATGATATATGTCTTATGAGTGTTTCATGAATTGACTATGTATATTCTGAAATTTAGTTTGGTTTCATATTCTAAAGTTTATTTTATGAGATCATGATATGAGAATTAATCTAAGATGATGGAGATAATAACCACGTACCATCATAATGGTCAAGGTGACACTATGGATTTTCTTTTCGTACGAGTTAGGTCATATGGTTTTCAAACCTAAGTACTTGAGGGTCGTGTACCATTGGTGGGTCACCATGTGTAACGGCTTGATGCCGAGTAGGCCCTATTTACTTAGTTAGGAGCATCAAGGGATTAAGGTCCTTATGGTTTGAGACTCGACCTAGACAAATTGTTGTTTAAAACGCCTAATGATCGCAAGTGTTTGAATTATGAGTGTGTTATGAGTTTGAATGTGAAAGATGGTTGTTCGAAAAGGATCCACTGGGCTATGTGCTCACTACTTCCTTTCTTATTTTTCAGGAACATGAAATCCATGGAGCAGTTGAATATAGATAGTTCTTAGAAAGTTTCTACAATATTATTTTTTTGAATTTTTAGGGCATGTTGCCAACGTTTTTATGTTTTTCTACTGAAAAGTATTTTGAAGTCTTTTACTGTAACAATTAGTTCATTTTGAAAGGTCCAGTACTTTCAATTTTTCTATTATGAATAAAATAGTTTGAATTTCTTTATCTCTTTTAATTTGCCTTGATTTTATTGAAAATTTTGTATTCTTGAATTTTATACAAAGGCACGAGATATTGAAAAGAAAAGAACAAGTGTGTGTCACTTGTAATGTAGCACTAGCCCGACCCGTCGTTTGTTAAGTCCACTATCAAGAGAATGGTGGCAAATGTACACTGCTTAAAAGATACGGGGGTTGGGGTGTTACATCGTGCCTCCATTCCAGTAGGTAGTTCCTGTTCTCGTGGTTTGGTCTCATCAGAGGTGGTAAATTGGGTAGCGTACCTTCTTATTCCAGCCATTGTCTATAAATTTAACACCTTGTTAGTATTTGCCCCGTCAAATGTTCGTACTATCATGACTCTAGATTTGGTTTCTAGGTTCTTGATTTGTTTAGTGGCCTAAAGGTTTTTCTTCTAGGTTCTTTTCATGCATAGGTACAGGATTTGGTCTCAAAGCAAATAAAGAATAAAGCATGCATATCACATAATCATACAATCAAGCTAGCACAACAAGGTTCCAAGCTTCCACCTAAGCTTTCAGGTTCAAGTGTTCCATACCACTCTACCCCTTCCACTTAGGTTTTCACCCAAAACAGAGTCGCACCCAAACAATTTTGCAAATTGCTTGATAAATAAGGTTTCTAAGCCCACTATACTCCACCGTCCCATACCAGCAAGCATAGAGAAACCCGTTCTGCCAGAGTTACCAATCATTCACCATACATGGTCCATCATTCTTCGAGTCCAGGCTTCCTCCATACCCCCGAATTCCTATGCATCCCATACTACATAGAAACCAAAAGATATAGAAGCTTCCCAGTCTCGTGTCTTGATCAAACAATTTTCTATTTTCACACAAGTTTTCATCTCTAGCCTATACCCTAGAGATTTATGCTTTTATTCCACTGTGCCACTCATAGCTACACCACATTCCTACCTAGGGTCTTTCTCTGGACCTAGGGTTCAATCTAGTTGACTCACAACCTCTGTCTAGTCAAGATATAACATTTGGCATCTTTTTTTACTTCTATTTACTTTCTTGCCCTAATGTTCCACCTTCTAAATTTTTTATTTATAGAAAGTAAGAATGTTCTTCAACTCTGACTACTCATATAAGCTGGTCGGACAACCTCCAGATTGGGCAACGAGACCGAAGTCTGTTTAGCAACCACGCTTTCTAGGGTAGGATAACCCACCTCCTTTTCAACGTTTAGCTTTACTCGGGACAAGGCTTACCTACTATTAGCTCAACTTATAGTCTTTGTATCCAAACAAAACATTTCAAAACATATTTTTCCTCTTTGAAGACACTTTCTAAAACATTTTTCAGTTTTCAAAAATAGAAGGTAGGGCATTAAAATTTAAATTCAACTCATTGTGAAACCCTACTTTGAGTTTCTAATTCTTGTCAAGCAACTAATGTTTGACTTTCTATTTCTAGCCTAATCAACACATATTTAGGCTTGACTTTCTATTTTTAGCCCAAGGCACCTAAAGCTAGGCTCTGATACCACGCTTGTAACACCCCAGCCCATAAAACTTTTAATTTGGACTTTACCACAAGGCGGGTCAGACGGTCTTGCTTTACAAGTACATAACTTGACTTTCTATTTCAATTATTTCATGCCTTATTTGTATTTAAGAGTACATAACTCAAATTTAAGAATTTAATAAGGCAATAATACAAGAAATAAAAGAAATTCATAACTCTATTAATGGAATAAAACTGATTACATAATTCAATCTTGAAGAAAAACTATTACACCGAAAAATTCAAAACTTGGGCAACATGCCCTTACATAGAAATTAGAAACTTTCTAAATAATAAGAAAAAATAATTTAACTAATATTCAGAGTCTTCATGTGATTCAATTTCCTGAAAAATAGAAGGGGTGAGCACATAACCTAGTAGATCTTTTTCAAAACCACTAAATTACTAATTCAGCATTAATAACACATTCAAATTCAACGCTTGTAAATCATTAGGAGTTTCAAACAACATTTTGTTTATAGTTGTAAATTACACTAAAAGGGTCTCAAAGCCCTTGATATTCTTTATTAAAATACATTCCTTGAGTGAAAAGACATTTTTTAATCAAATTTCATTGGACTTAGGGCCTAACCCATATTCTAAGTATTTTGGGACATCACCCATGTGAAAATCACACGTAAAGAACACCCACAGTGACCCTCATGTTCACTGTGACAGTACGTGGTTCTTAATCTCAACATCTTTCATTAAATCTCATAATCATGGATCATAAATAGATCATGCTCAAGAAAAATAAATAAAAATAATTTCAACATATAAACATTCAAAAATAAATAAATCATGTTATTCAAACATAATAAACACACCAAACGAAAATTAAATATGCATGAACATGGTATTAAACTGAAGAAGTAGAATAGGGGTTTAAGAAATCACTTCCACCTTAGAAATAAATCTCTTCTGCACACTTTTGAAATTCGACAGAATTTTGTTACTCCAAAGCTTCTAATGTAATACCCTAAAAGTCTATGAGACGTCCACGTCACTAGTGAACGGCGAAAGTGGAACAACAAATTTTGAAAAAGGACTAAAAATGGCCAAAATGTTCAAAAACCATGTACTATAAGTGTAAATAAGTGTAAGAGTGAAACCAATCCGAGAAGTGCAAGAAATGGCGAAGAAAAACACTGAATACCAGAAATTCCATTCTGGTGACCGCGGTCATTGCATGAAAAACCCAGAAAATAAAGGTAAAAACATCATTCTGGTGACCGCGATCGGCCATACAGTGACCGTGGTCATCGCGAATAAAAACTCAGAAAAGATCAGGGAAATGTCCACTGGTGACCGCGGTCCGTATCTAGGTAACCGCGGTCATCATACAAAAAACCCAGAAGAGGAACGATGCACCACATTCTATCGACCGCGGTAATCACACAGTGACCGCGGTTATTACATAGTGACCACGGTCATTCATCATTTTCTATATAAACAAACGTGCATAGAAACCCTAGATCTGGAAATTTTCTGCCGCAACTCACTCATTTCTTCCTTTAGCTCTCTCCTAACTTGTTTGCTTCATTTTTGAGTGTTCTATTGGGTTCTAAGGGTGGTTTGAGTTCCTTCAAACCATTCTCTA
>JAJIYU010010640.1:0-15929 GCA_030144865.1 Tinospora cordifolia | reverse complement strand
TGTTTAGGGACCTGTAAACTTTCAAAATCAGTAAGATAGTCCCTTTGATCAATGCTGTAGAGAGGAGAGATTGGCACTTGAAACAACTAGGGAAAAAACTTAGAAATCTGATAAAACCAGTTTCAAAACAGGTAAATATCAGATCAGTTGACTAACCAAACCTTTGAAATTTGAGCTGAAATTTGGTAGAGAGGTCTCTGTATGTTCCTATTATATGTGTACCAAATATAAGGCCATTCTGAATTAGGGAAGTAGGCCAATTAATCTTCTAAGTGACTGCCTGTCACAGGGTATACGGGATTCTTGTAATCCCTGTTTTACACCTAGAAACCCTAGTAAATGGTTTCCAAAAATCACGAAATAAATTTTAGTGAAATTTTAGACAGGGTAGATCAAATCTGGAAATTTTTTACACAAATCCAACGGTTGGATTGGTCACAGAAAATTTGGAAAATTTGCTGGTAGGAAGTGTGTACCCAGAAATTCCAGTGACTCAACTGAAAATTCTGAGATTGAATTAGATAGGCAAACCTCTGTGGATTGACCTGAAATTTGGTGGAGTAATTTTTAATTATGTCTAGTTTATTCCTACCAAATTTCAGATCAATCTGATGTGAGTAAGCGGGTCAAATTAACTAAACAGACACTGTCTGTCATACAAAAATCGAAAACACATAGTCCCTGGAATGTTAGCCCAAATTACTATCAAATGAAGTCCTAAAATCCTAATTTAAAATTCTAGGGACGGTTTGGGAAATCTAGAACAGATCTGGAAAATTTGGCGTAAATCCGACGTGCGGATTGCCCGCAGAAAAATCGGTAAGCTTGTTGTGTAAGAGGGCAAGAAACCCAAATTTGACTAAGTGTTGAGGGTTGAGATTTTGAACTAATCTTGACCCTCTTGACCCAATTTGGGCATGGATTGACCTAAGGTGACTAGAATGACCACAATAGCCAGGGTTGACTAGAATTGACTAGGTCTGATCGATTGACCGAAACGGCTCGGGTTGATCAAAACTGAGTTGGGACAGTGATATTAGATACTGGGCCACTGTACGCATAGAACTGAGTTTGGGTTTTGATTGATACAGATTCGAAAGAGTATAGTGGGGCTGGATCGGTTGTCGACGAGACATCGGTGCACAAGACCCGAGGTGAGTAGTTTGATTCAGGTGTTTCTATGGCTTTTGTTCCTTGCATAAAACTTGTATGAAATGACATAGTTCGAATGGTTTCACGGGACTTAGATACATCTAGTTGATTTTAAGATATGTAGATGTACACAGGTAGTGAGACCAGAGGCTTGAGGTCTGAGCGCGGGGTCAGGGTACACGATGGATGAAACTCGGGGTCCGAGCGCGGGGTTAGGGTGTGTAACTAACATGCCTAGCTTTCAACCCGCTCGAGTGATGGCACTTGAGGACCGAGCGCGGGGTTAGGGTACTCGAGGGATACGCCTAGCCTACAACCCGCTCAAGTGGCCAATACGCCTGACCTACGACTCGCTCGAGCGATGACCATAGGTTGGGTTTTGGTTGAGCTAACCTAGCCTGGATATGCTTTTAACTAGCATGATTTTAAGATGATTTTTGGAACCCTTGCACTACTTGTAACTGTTTTTATACTATGTCATGCTTTCGAATGTCATATCATTTTATTGCTCATGCATACATGCATTGTTTTGAAATATTGGTTGTGGTTGACATGCTGATCTTTCTACTCACTGAGCCACGTGGATTTTAGGCTCACTACTCTATTACCATTTCAGGTTCTTCAGTGGTGGACAAGGGAAAAGGCGTAGTGATTGCCTGATTCCCTGACGATTCCTATCCTAGTTTCTTTTTGGTTTTCTCCTTTTCCTTGAGGTTGGTCATTGTTGTACTATTCTAAACAATTAAACATGTATTTTGGACAAACTTATGTAAATGAAATGCTTTCGTTTGAATTATTGCTTACTTTGGTAATAATGATTCCAATTATTCTGATATCGTCCCATCGCATGAGATTTGCAAAAAGGGGGCTTAACAGCGGTTGAGCGAACTCGTCTTGGTGAGAGGGTTCGTCAGGCCGCTGTGCCGGTTGGGCCGCCCTTGACTCTGGGAAGGGGTCCCGACAGTTGGTTTGATGGTTGAGTCTTTGAAACAATTCCCTCTTTTTTAGATGGATATTTAGAATACATTAAAGGGTATCTTTGCTCTAGTATACTCAACCTTAAACTTAACACAATCAAACTGAGATACAACATAGTTCTTGAAAGATCTCCACATCTCTATAAGCTTTCTGAGTTGACAACCCTGTACTCCAATATTTGATCCAAACTATTCTAGTATTAGAGGAACACATGGAATGGGTTTTGGAGTATGTACTATTTTTCGATTACCTTTAAAGTTGCCTCTAGTATTCTGTCCTGCCTTATCCTCATGCTATAAAATAACACACTAGCCTCAATTTAATCACTCTCTTCCAAAAATCCAAAATTTAAAAGATAATGATCGTCTACATCAGTAGGTGGATCATTTGGAAGTGGTGATTAGAAGTTCCAATTTTACTCTCCTTCTAGATCTTCATTAGGCTTGAATCACTTCTTCATCTATCATTCTTTGTAAGTGTATCCCATTTACTTCATAGTTTGTTTACTTATAGACTTGCTAGCACAAATAGGTTGCCATCTAGGTCTCATATTAGCTCCTTACTCACAAATCGAGTCAAATGCTTCACATATGAAAAACCTCTCCAAGTACTCTTCATCAAATGCATATAATAAATAATACACATATACATACATTCATACATAAATACATAAATACACACACACACACACACACACACACACACACACACACACACACACATATATATATATATATATGTGTGTGTGTGTGTGTGTGTGTGTGTGTGTGTGTGTGTGTGTGTGTGTGTATGTATGTATGTATGTATACCTATATAATAACTCACTTCTTTACAGTTTAAAATAACCCATATCAAGAAAAAATCCAATGGAAATGCATTATTTTGGCTATTTTTTCTCAGTAAAATAACTCCAATAATCATCTCATGGATATATACGATAAGCAAGAAATGAAACTTCGTGTTTCTTATAATATTAAACAAATATGTTGAATGTTTCTCATGTTTGCATAATTTATCATATCCTTCATATTTAGGACTACCATTGATATCTAATGTTGTATCCCTCTTGGGTGGTATATAAAACTTCATATTAAGTGCTTGTGAAGAAATTATGATCTCCTTTCCTCTCACTCTTGAATGTACTTTAAGATTTCTACTCACTTGAATTGAGATGTCACAAGTAAGATTGGTATAAGATAATGGCACGAAAGGAGATGTCAAGGTCCTTTTAACATAGAAAAATCAATCCATATATCCAGTATTACTTGGCATTTTCTTCAAAAGAATGCAGGCACTCTCAGGAAAAAGGTCTAAAAGTGCACTAGAGTAATAGGTCTAAAAGTACACTAGAGTAATAGCATTCTTATGTTATCTTTTTTGAAAATTTCTCTTCCTTATGAAGGTTTATCCTTACTCCACTTTGATCATCTTCTACTCTCTAGAGTTTAATCTTGATATTTATTATACCTTCACAAAGTGAAAACTTTAGATATTTTTAATGCTTTTGGTTTAGGAATTTTGACAAACACTTGATATGCCAAATTCAACACTCTGGATTTGCAAAGATCTTACTCAAAACTCATCAAAATCTCACAAAAACACTCTTCCCATGTTTCCAAGAACTCTTTTCTATAGTTCTAATGCATATAGATATACTCAAATTGATGAATAACTCCAAGAGTATTAAGGGTTCAAAAATATATTATCTCAAGTCTCTTAAACCTACAAAAATGAATCAACAACTACAAGTTTGTAGCCAAATCCAAAGAAGTAAGGCATTGCTTTAACAACTACAAGTTTGTAGCCAAATCCAAAGAAGTAAGGCATTGCTTATCCTTGAAGTAGCACGCAGTAGTGTGGAACATTTATACTCACAAAATTGTACTAGGTAGTTGCAAACAGCTAAAGTAGTAGCTGCACTAGGTATTTAATGTGCAAAGAACTATAACTTGCAAATTTTTCATACTCTCATGCCATGAAAACCATATATACGACTTCGTGTCATGCAATGAGCATCCTAACAACACTACCAAACTTTTATAAAGATGGTGCTTTGGAATCATACCTAACTTACACATAACAGTAGCAAATTGGTCTCCTGTGAGTGGTTTTGTAAAAATAGTTGAGTTGTTCCCTTGTGCTGACATGACACAACTTCACATCACCTTTCTGCACGTGGTCCCATAAGAAAGAATGTTTCACCTGATCAATATGCTTCATTCTAGATTGTAACATTGAATTTTAAGAGATATTGATCTCTAGTGTTATTATCATAGGTATTTGACATCCAACTTGAATTTGATAATCTTCAAGTTGTCGCTTCATGTGTAACACTTGAGCACAATAGATACTGCCTACATACTTAGGTTCAGTTGTGGCTAATGCCACAAGTTCTATTTCTAACTAAACTAAGAAATCGAGGAGTCTCCAAGAAAATGACATGACCACAAAGTGTTCTTCTTGTTGACTAAACCCTCGCAGTATCAAATCAACAAAGCTATGGAGATCAAAGGAAGTGTTATTACTATAGCATAATCCAAAGTCTTGTGTACTACTAATGTATCTAAAAACCCTTTGACACATGTAAACTATGATTCTTTGGGCTTTGATTAAAATCTAGCATGCAAGCATAGAATAAACATTATATTAACCTACAAGCTATCAAAAAAAAGTCGACTAGTTGTAAATGTTCTTGTAATCTAGCATTTGATGATTTTTTTAAAACATCCTTATCCATCTTGATTGTAAAACTAGAAGGGGTGTTGTGTTTCTTTAAGTTTTCAAAATTAAACTTCTTCATTGTATCATTTGAACTTATCAAAGTGAGCCTCTTGAGGATAATAAACTGATGTAACCAAATGTAACCAAGGTATATGAGTTGTTATTTTGTTGACAAAAGGGATGATGCTTCTATTACTATTACCATATAATTTAGTGGGGCCAATTGGAGATGTGTAAACCTCATGTGGAGTAATTAAAACTTGAGCACACACATGGTGAATATATAATTATATGTAAGTGGTAACCACTTTATAGTGATCTAAAATATTGTTCTATATGGTCAGTCAGGGAAACCATTTTGAAGGGACTAATTGTGTGGGCTCCCCATTTATGAAGTGGGCACAACTATTTAAAATAGAGAATGCTAGTTTCTTTCTCTAAATGAAACTGCTAAAAATCATGTCAACAATTCCTTAGTGAATTGGAGCATTTGGTCTATGGAGATCAACTTGTGCCAAAGGTAGTACTGAGTTCGCTTAGGGCTAGAGGACACTCCACCTACTGGACTCGACTTAACCAAACTCGATGAATTCGAGTTGGCTTTTAAAAATATTGGATTGGTTGTGTTAGATTCATACTGACTTGACCATTTCAAGTTTGATCGCAAATCTAACCAAATAATGTTATGTTGGATTGAACACAACCAGTTATGTTATTTACCTCTAGCACTATTGGATAAGCTTTTTAAGCCACTACATGCCTTTCTTAACACTTACAGGTTTTGTTTTTTTTTTTTTTTTAAGTTGTTAGCCCTAATCCAAAATATCTTCTCAGCTTTCTCTATCTGTATTTCTCCATGCAGCACTCATCAACTCCTCTTCCTTCACAACCACTTAGCTATCATCCCCAAAAGTCATTGCAGCTAGTCTTAATCAGTGCTCAATGCAAAGGTTTGTGTCTTGGTATTCCTTTTCTTATTTATCTTCTTCTTCTGTTGTAAAAAGTTATGGCCCTAGCCCAACCAACTCGCTAGACTTGACTTAGCTTAATGTCAAGGCCCCTTATTTTGGGAGGTCGGGTGGCATCAAGTTGCTTTTGATGCCACGCGACCATGTTGGGTTAGGTTGGGTTGGGTGTTGAAACCAACCTGATGCAACCCGCTTTTATCCCTAAGTTCATATAACATAATTCATCAACAAACCAAGCATGCGGAGCATCGTCATAACTTGGGCATGTAACACAAATTCACCTATACTTAGTTTCCAATTTCATGTCTATCTATATTATATCATATATTTTTCATACTGTTAATGATTCAGGTCTCCAAACAAAACATATGTAGTTCATTGCAATTAACAAGAATAAGGTAGGAATATTAATTAATGATATTAACTCATAAAAGAGCATGACGAATTCCCAATGAAATATTTTTGTCATATTGACAACTTACAATCTAAACGAATTTGTTTTTTAATACAATATACCATGATGTCTATTAGTCAATCTTCATAATCAGATTCATTGACTTCTAATTCCTATACTTAATTCATGTCCTTCACTATTGCTTTCTATTGTAAATGAAGATGATGCAATTTCACTGTTTTCACTCATTGTTGAATTGTTAGTTGACGGAGCTATATTATTGTAATTGCTGATTTTCTTTGATCTTTTAGGCTTTCCCATGTCTAAATGATAGCGGCACAATTTATATCCTACAAAGGTCATTTGGTTGCACCTCCAACCTCTTCCATTAACACGGCTGCACCTTGATCCAACCATCAGAACGTTACCTCGTTTCCTTTTAACCGCGGTTTTGGCATTTTTCCTTGTCTTATTTTCTATTTCATTTGCAATTAAATAAGCTCTTCTCTTCTTTAATGGAAAAACCTTCTCCTTTTCCAGCTTGGTCTTCACATCTACAAAAGCAGAAATGAAAAGAGAGGAAAAACATGAACATAAAATGTAAAAGAGTGATATGTTATGGTGATGATATACTATGTATATTGAACACATAAATAGACACCGTTCACCACCATCAAAACACGCATTACATATACTATCGATTTTTTTTTTAAGTTCTATTTTTTTAGTACAAACTTTCACCAAATTGTGTCATTTTTGCCTTTTAAAAAAAAGGTGTGATCAATTTTAAAGTTTATACATCTTTATTAATTAATTAAAGACAAGCACAGTTTAATTACCTTGTGAAAAAGAAGGTAAAGGATGCACCAGCACATTAGAAGCTCCTGCATTAAAACTGTTTCTACCATTGTTAGGCCCTCCAGATCAAATCTATTTGGAAATTAATCTTGTACCGGATGCAAATATCACGTGATATATATTCCAAATTAACTGCATTACGACTGTTCCATCTGTGCTAACTGGACGAATAATCCCATATCAGAAATTAATAATAATAATAATAATAATAAGGATTAGAGATTTTGCCCACTAGAACTAATTATCGGATTAGAAATTGGGGGAAATATGGTTTCTGTATAAACTAATAAATAATTTTATTTGATACTAAACATCAAGATTTAGTGTATAGTTTTCGATTATTTGTAGAACTTTTTAATGGGAATTCCAATTCCATTAGGCCCGAACAGATATGCAACACTTAATAAGATGATTATATTTCATAAAATAAACTATTTATCACAGGAGACGTTTTCAAGACTTGGGAAATGCACTTACGATCTCTTAGATCACTACGAAACCACATGTATAGAGTGTGGATTTATGTGGATCTTGAGATATATTATTTGGATCTCTCTATGCAAGGTCCAAATATTTAGAACGAGTAGAGTGCCATGGGTCTACCAGGCGACTAAGAATCGTATATGAAACTACTATCGTTAAATGACAAGGAGAATATAGGCCAAGAAAGGTGCATACTAGCGCCTACATATATATTCAATAGAATTCTGCGTGTATATTACTTAAATCCGGTAAACTTCTCATTGTGAAGTAAGGGAGAACACCTTCTAGCTAGCTAGAAGCCAAATCACAAGAGAAAAAAAATAAAAAAATAAAAAAGAATAAAAAGAAAATCTTTCATTATTTGAGTTAGATATATAATAGAATTTCACTTACAACTAATTACCTTCCAGCATTTGAGTTAGAGATTGATCTTTTCCTTGTAGCTCTCTTTTCTCCACTCCTCAAAGGCTACAAACACAACATATAAAACTCTGAGACTAGATCGGCACATATTGGGCACTTATCTGTTCTTTCTCCAAGAAAGAAGTAGACAGGAAGAACTTAAGGAACACGCCTTCCAATATATATATTAAAAGAAAAACCCAAAGAAAAATATGAGGTTAAAGAAAAAAAATCATTAGAAGTAAAAGGCGAATAAAAAGCTTATTTTTCTACGACCTCCAGTTGACTTGGATTTGAGAGCACGCAAGGCTCCTTTTCCATGCATGATTGAGTAGAGAAAGTAGAACAGTTCCTTGTCTCCGCTTTAAGTAATGGCCATCCAATGCTTAAATTCTCTCTTACAACACTAAAGCATTCACAGTAAAGTGATGAGGGTATGTTTCTTGGTGCCAAGTGAGAAATATCAATTTGCGACGGTGGTGGTGCTGGTAGTGGTCGAGAAAGAGGATCAAGCTTTTTTCTGATTCTCATGGTAATGGTTAAACAAGTAAAAGGGAGGCCGAGGAGGAAAGAGAGTAGAAAGAAAGGAAGCTAAAAATGGGATTGAGAAGAAAGATTTGGAGTTTTGGTGAAGATTACGAAGTTAATGGGAAAGGCAAATCTCCAAATATAGGCAATACTAGGTTGGATAGTATTAATTAGATTCTTGCTGCAGCACAATTCGCGTTTCTCACGCTTTTGCTTGCATGTGGTGGTAAGCGCACAGGAAAAGCTGAGCTTTTTATATTATGGGAAAGTACTTTCTCGTCCCTCTTTATTGGATTCTTATCTCCGCGCGCGGTTAAAAAAATTAACTATCTATAATAAGTAAAGAGAGTAAATAGGGGTCTGCTGGCCTTTTTCCATTTACCATCCTCCATTTCATAAAGAAGTTACAATCCCGTTGTATGTAGAAAATCGGCTGGTAATGTTTAAAGTTTCCTCATTATTGTTTCGATGCTAATGTTTATTATTTGCCAAAATTATTTATTCAGCTTAAAATCTCGTGAACCATGAACCAATTGTTGGGTGATTTTGAGTCCGAAAACTGCCCGAGCCTTCGAAGCTCTTCTCTAACATATTGTGTTCTGGTGTTACAAGGGTGGTGAATCATAGAGATTGAAAATACTTCAATGCCAAGATAGATCATGAATGAACAGAATAATATTATACAAAGAATTTTGGGCTTCTAGACGGGGGAAGATGATTTGAGCATGTAATGAAATGCTGCATGGTGCGAGGGGCGCCTTCCTTCGTCAGGATTTAGGTCGTAGTTGGATGTTCGAGATCTGTTCCGGGCAGCGTTGAAATTACAATCAATGTGTAGAAATTGATCATCTGATTAGACAGGGATGTATGAGACTATCCTTGACCATGGCTGAAAGGACTCCCGTAGAGGTCGTAGCTGAGAAGGCTCCTCAACCATTGCCGAAGAATGCATGCTGGTCTTGCGCAAGTTGCGCCCTTAGGTGATCTTTGCTGTAATAGTCCAAAATTTTAAAGAGTAATTAATTAATTTTATTTTTAACGGCATTTCATAACTCTACAAATTAAACAAAGTTAGACTTAAATAAATTGCACATTAAATTAATTCTAATTAATGATAAGATCTTAAATAAATAAATATATTATGACAATTAAATAATTGTACGAAATTAATAACTCAAAAAAGTGACTTGGTAATAATGTATATAATTATGAGTCTTATTGATATAAGTTAAATGCAAAGTGATAATGCAAGTAAACCCTCATTAGTTATTAAAGCTTGTAGAAATTTAATTTAAGAGGAATTAATTATTTAATTATGCTTATATACATATAGGGAGAGGTCCAAGGATAACTATGAGTGAATTAATTATAATAAAAAAATTAGTACTAAAGATAGAAAATAAATAAATTATGAGTGGCATGTTAATAATAGTAAGAAGAAGAAAAGAAAAAGAAAATGGGTAGGAAAAAAACTAATAAAACAATTAGATTAATCGAAGTGAGACCAATATATAAATAGAAATATAAATGGTAGTGAGCAACGACCCACCAAAAAAAAAAAAAAAAAAAAAAAAAAAAAAAAAAAAAAAAAAAAAAAAATAAAAAGACAAAAAAAAATTAAAAAAAGGGGGGGTTAAAAAAGGGGATTTAAGGGAAAAGGTGGGAAGGTAGAAATAAGAAAATAAAGAACGTGTTTAGCTTAAAAATATATAAAAGACAATTGTTGAGAAATACTACATTACATATGATGTGACACTTTAAGTTGGCATATTTAGTGTTGATGATACAACACCATTTCTAATAAAACAGGCAGAAGAGAAGAAGATAAGTAGAACAAAAAAAAAGATAAAGAGGAGGAGAGTAATATGCATGCCTTGCTCTTTCTATTTCATTTCCTTCTTATAATATCCACTTGTAACTTCCATTGATGGTGGTCTGACAAGGTTTGTTATTGTATTTCTTATTCTAACAAACTATTGATACTGGTTACATTTGTCCTTTGTTATCTTAACCAACATATTCTTTCAATTTGGTTGGACGCTGCTTGTTTCTGATGCTCCTATGTGGCTGATTTTTTGCAATTCTGTTATAACTATCATTGCCAACTGCAATGGCTGCATCATTGCCGCTGTATCCCAAAACAACCTTGTCCTCAAGGTGGAATGAAGGAAAATCCTTAAGGAACTCGTGGAGAGGTTCCCATGTAGCATCTGCTATGGATTAGCCCCGTCACTAAACTAAGATTTGGGTTACTGGATGACCCTATTACAGAATTGAGCGACAATCTAAAATTGCAACAGGTGATAGAATTGGAAGAAACCCCATGAATTCTATTGGTAGTGGGATTGATGAAGTGTAGGTGGACCGATGCACTTTTTCAAGAGGGAAACATGGAAAACATTGTGAATTCGAGCAGCCTCAAGAATGGCAAGGTAGTAAGCAACCGAACCAATGCGCTTGAGAATCTTGAAAGTGCCATAAAAGTGCTTGTTGAGCTTATAATTCTTGCAATGTGCTAGATTACGCATTTGAAGCTAGGTAGGTGAGAGATTGGCCTTGAGGGTAGCAAGGACTTGGGAGCGGTTCGACTCATCTACTGCAACAGATCCCACAATGTAATCCAACAAGGAAGGGAGTGACTGGTAAAACATAGCTTCAAAAGGTGTCATTTTAATAGCAAAATGCCACGAAGTGTTGTAGGACCATTCAGCCAAGGAAGGAAGCGAACCCAAGTTGCAGGAAAATCAAAGGCATAACTCCTAAGAAAGTCTTCAAGGCATCGATCAAGAACCTTTGTCTATCTATCGTTCTATGGATGATAGGAGCTGCTCATTGAGAGGACCGTACCCTGGAGTTTGAACAATTCACGTCAAAAAGTGCTCATAAAAAGCGGATCATAGTCTGAAACAATGGAGGAAGGAACCCCATGGAGGTAACAGATTTCTTTGACAAAGAGATCAGCAAGAATGAGTGTAGAAATCTAAGAACCCATAGCACAAAAATGGGCATGTTTGGATAATTTGTCCATAACAACAAGAATGGTGCACTTACCTAGATGGAGGTAGATGGGTGATAAAGTCCATGGAAATGAACGCCAAATCTTGCCCAGAATAAGCAATGGCTATAACAAACCTTTCAGAGCTTTTTTGAAAGGCTTGACTTCTTGGCATATGCGACAACTAGCCACGAAGAACGAATTGATTGTCGCATATTAGGCCAACGGAATGTAGCTGATAGGCGAGAGAATGTTTACTGGATCCCACCATGGCCACCTGTAGAGGAAGTGTGATATTCATGTAGTAAAATGGATTGAAGGGCATAGGTATGGAATATGAAAATGCAACCAAAGGAAAAATAACCCCTCTCGCAAAGTGTAGTTTGGGTACTTATTAGGTTGTGAAGAGATGTCTTGGATAAGGAATTCACCGTCTACTGTTGAGGTGTAAAAGTAGCGCAAAGCCTGTAGTACTACGCATTCCGGGTGAGACATTCTAGCAAAGGCAAGGAAGGAGCCATCTGAATTGCGAAACAAAGCATCTGCTGAAATATTTACACGACCTGGCTGATAAACGACCTTGAAGTCATACCCAAGCAATTTCGTGATCCAGCATTATTGTTCTAGTGTGTGGATAGTCTTGCGAAAAATAGTGCAACGGCTCTAATGGTCTATAATTATGAAAAACTGGCGCCCTAAAAGATATTGGTGCCATTTGTGAACAACTTTAGTAATGCCAAAAAACTCTCGATTATAAGCTGAAGCTTTCTGCATGAAGGGCACAAAAGGTTGTTGAAATAAGCTAAAGGGTATCCGTTTTGACATAGCACAACCCCCACCCCACTACTTGAAGCATCTGTAAGGATAGTAATAGATTTCTGAAAATTAGATAAAACCAAAATAGGTGTTGTTGTTAATGCCTTTTGAAGGGTACTAAAAGCAATGGAAGAGCTATCATCCTAAACGAAGGTGTCCTTCCTCAATAAGCATGATAGTGGAGTGGCAATTGAAGCAAAATGGGCAACAGAACGACAATAATAACCTGCAAAGCCAAGGAAGGAACATAGTTTCTTCACAGTACGAGTGTAGGCCACTCTTGAATGGCTGAAATTTTTGTTGAGTCCACTACAACCCCCCAATTTTTAATAATATGGCCGAGATAGGCGATTTCTGAGGCACCAAATTCACATTTATCCCACTTAGAATAAAATTGATTAGAACACAATATCTCAAAAATAGATTGCAAATGATCCAAATGAAGCTCCCCAAAGTTGTTGTACACTAAAATGTCATAAAAAAAGACAAGGACGCATCTACAGAGAAGCTTACGAAAGATAAGGTTCATGGTAGCTTGAAATGAAGAAGGGGCGTTTGAAAGACCAAAGAACATGACAACGGATTCGAAGTGGCCATCATGTGTGTGGAATGTTATCTTGTGAGCATTTGTAGGCTGAATGCGTAGCTGATGATAACCATCCTGGAGATCCAGCTTGGAAAAAACTCGAGCATTGAACGATTCATCTAAAAGCTCATCCACCTTTTGGATGGGAAAGCAATCCTTAATTGTAACTAGGTTGAGAACTTGATTATCAACACAAAAAGTCCAGGTACCATCCTTCTTTCTGACTAATAGCACAAGTGAGGAGAAAGTGTTGCTGCTAGGCTGAATAACACCATCATCCAACATGGACTGAACCAATTTTTCGATCTCAGATTTTTGGAAATGTGGGTATCGATAAAGGCGAACGTTCACAGGAACTGAGTCGAGAAGCAAGGGAAGGGTGTGGTCTATCGGCCGCAATGGAGGTAGAAACTGTGGTGTTTCAAAAATATCGACATATTGCTGTAGCAAATCCTATAGTGTCATGGCCAACATAGACGAAGGGGCTTCATGTATAACAAGATGAGAAGCAGCAAGTGCAGTATTGAGTGTTAATTGAACGAATGAATGAACGATATCTACATGGGCTATGTGCTTAAGCTGGGTGAAAGAACGTTGGGCACAAACTGGACTGCGTAAACCAGATAGACAAATTTGGGTATCACCATATGAGAATTGCACGAAGAGATTTTTATAGTCAAATAAAGTCAACCCTAATGCGGCAAGCCATTGGATGCCCAAGACAACATCAACACCATAAATGGGTAGAAGGAAAAAATCCAAAGAGCATGAATAAGGGCCCAGTTCTAGTAAAATATCCTTGCACACACCAACACATGTAAGGGACTCCCCGTTGCCTACTATAACCTAAAGATGATGGGTGGCTTGAAGGAAAAGACCTAAAAATCTTGCAATTTGTGTTTGAATGAAATTGTGAGTGGAGCCACTATTGACCAACACCACAACTAATCAACCCAAGATTGTTCCTTCGAGCTACAGAGTCAAAGGAACAGAGTGACTACCAAAAGCGTGGAAAGAAATAGCTGGTAGGTCATCTTGGGGCATAGACTCTATAACTGGGAGCAATGGTTCTAGCAATTGCACAAAAGGCGCATCAACTGAATGAGACAGTGTATTTATCATAAGAGCTTCGAAGTCATCAGAATTGGATGCCAAAAGACAAAGGAATCGGCATGTTTTGCATTTGTGACTAGGAACAAAGAGTTCATCGCAATTAAAACACAAACCTTTGGCTCGACGTGACACCATCTCTGTTGGTGACAGTCCTTTGATGGGTAACAGGGCTGAATGCAATGTCAGTGGCAACAATCTTGCTGAAGGGGAGGCGCGAGACCCCTAAAAAATTGAGGATGATGAACGAATAGCCAACAATTTATCTTCAACCAACCGAGCTATACCCATAGCATTGTAAAGCGTGGGGGGTTTCAACAAGAATAGCTCATGCTGAATATCATCACGAAGCCCTGAAAGGAAGCAATTAAGCAACTTGAGATGAGTTAAACCAGGAACATGCGTAGATAGGGCTTCAAAATCCATCATGTATTGAGCCACCGATGAGGTTTATTTGAGTTTGTAAAGAGTAGCTTCTAGGTTTTAAAAAGAGGAAGGACCAAAACAAACTTCAAGGGCTCGAACAAACGCCGGCCAAGTGGAGTTGGTTGGTAGCATGCAACCAGTGAAACCACTGTAATGCAATACCATATATATATAAAAAAGCAATGGTAAGGTGCTGATCAGCTGGAGTGTGGTGGTAGAGGAAGAATCTCTCAATATGGAATAACCAGTTTGAGGGTTTTTCGCCAGTGAAAATGGGTATTTCAAGTTTGGGCATTCAGAGAGACAAAGATTGTGATGGAAGTGATGCTAATGGAGATAGCGGCTAGGCAGGGGAAGAAGTGGAAGGCAACTGGGGATTGGGAGTGGGCTGGAGAGCTTGCTTTTACATATGGGTAAGCCGCATCATGAGTTTTGAGAAAGATTGTTGAATATTCTCACAAACAGTGACGTTATAGGCAATGGAGTCAGAATGGTGCTGGACTTTGGACAGTGGCGAATCAAGCTTGGAGATAGCAAAGTCATAGTTCTTAATTTGAGACTGTAGTTTGGCAGTGCCTCCTCCAAAGACTTGTAGCGTGTTGTCATACCACCACCCATTGCAGGAGAACAATGAAAGCACCAAATGATGCAACATCGTTCCTGATAAAACAGACAGAAGTGAAGAAGATAATCAAAACAGAAAAAGATAAAGAAGAGAAGAGTCTAATATTCGTCCCCTACTCATTCTATTTCATTTCCTTCTTATAGCATCCACTTGTAAGTTCTACTAATGGTGGTCTAACAAGGTTAGTTATTGTATTTCCTATTTTAACAAACTTTTGATGTCGGGTACATTTGTCTTTTGTTATCCTAACCGACATATTCTTTCAGTTTGGCTGGACGCTGCTTGTTTCTAATGCTCCTACATGGTTGATCTTCTACAATTTTGTTGTAACTGGCATTGGCAACTATAGTGGCTATATCAATTGATTGTCCATACTAAACACGCATATAGATTACATGTCTATGTGTTCGGAAAATAACTTAATTGTTTTGAAAACAACTTGATAATCTTTGATATATTATTTTCTACATATTCGCCTATATGTTTGAAAATAATCTAATAATCTTTTATATATTATTTTAAAAAGATAGAAAATCCTTAATATTTCCCATTCAATAAAGATTGTATTTTTCTGAGAAAGTTTCACATTTAAGAAAGTCTTTCATCTGCATTTTAGAAACACAAATCATTTCTTAATGTATGATTGAGATAGGATACTCTCTTGGAATGGAAACTATTATGAATGAAGTTAGGCTACTTATAACAACCCGTAATTTTCATGACACATGGACACAATATATGTGTGTATAATTATATATTATACACGTACATATAAGTATAAATGTCACATAGAAAAAAAATGCAATTTATAAAGAGGTTTAAGAAAAAAATTAAATAAATAAATAAATTTGGGGTCATTTAATAATAATAATAATAATAATAATAAT
>JAJIYU010010639.1:0-15981 GCA_030144865.1 Tinospora cordifolia | reverse complement strand
GATTTCTGATGTAGAAGATCGTACAAGACGCAACTACAAAGCATACTCTCTTGGTCATGCAACATGATGGATGAAAGACATAAATGCAAAGAACAAAAATAAAAACATAAAAGAATCAAGCTAACCAAACAAGCAAGCATCATCTAAATCAAAATAATAAATTAAAAGAAAGGAAAGAAACTCATCTCGAGATTGCTTCCTAAACTATTTGTAGCACTTCGTGGCTATTACTTCGCGAACTATTTAGAATAGCTCAAACAAAGAAGAACTTAGAACTAAGGTTGCCAAGAAGGAGGCAAAGAGAAAAAGCAAGATGAATTCTCAACTCTTGTCTTTGGGACGAATGAAATGGGTGGAGTAGGGGGGTTTATATAGGGCCCTCCTCCAAATATTGTCTCTAACTTTCCAATGTAGAATTATTCCTTCCCACACATGCCCACTTTAACATCTCAACACATGAGATGTTTCATGAATGTTTTTTCTTTACACATTACTTCTCTATGTATGTTACTATCATACTAAACGAAATATTATTTTCATGAGTGCATCTAATTAATACTTTATACACATACTTTTCTATATTAATATCATACAAAATACTATTTTCTTATTCAAATAGAGAAGCATATATTTACCCAACAATTCTTTATGTCTAATATTAATCATCGTATATTCCTTTATACTTCCATATTAACTAATTAATTGCATACCAATAACAAATATATATATGTGCTTGTATTTAAATATATACATATATGTGTTTTAAACTCAAATTTCGATTATTACGTCACTAAAATTTTCAATTTTACAATTATTACGTCACTAAAATTTCAGGTATTACATCAAGGGTGACAGTAGTAGAGGCGAGTAGTGAAGAAGAAGATGAAATGGGCTGCGAAAAGATGTCGACGAGCCTAGTGTTGACGAAGTTGGAGCAGTCGGCATCGAACTCGCCATGGTCGTCGAAGACTCCAAAGAATTGTTCTTCTTCTTCTTCTAGTTTCATCACCAGATCTACATTGGACCTTGTCCATTGCTGTTGTACCGCTGAAGGTGAATGAAGGAGTGGGAGCAGTGGTGGTTGGGGCAGCGGTGGCGATACCAGAGAAGCTGTCGGCAGTGTTGGTGTTCTTCTTCTTCTGGTTTCATAGCCAAATCTACAACTGCATTGTATACAGATGAATAACAATCCCTTACCAATGGTGTATACCATATAACAATTGTTTTGTATGACTGTATTGGCTATGTTTGACATAGCTTCATTATTTTTCCTTTTCAATTTGGCTTTTTTAACACCCATGGGACATGAAGATGGAGTATCACCGTCTTCCTCTAAGTTGAGAGAAAATGATGATAAACCAAGGGATGCTTTGTTAGATTCGGGGGTTGGAGCATTTGATTGAGAAGAATCGTAGTTACTTGGTTGTGAATGAACAATATGAGGATTACGAGCATTGTGATCTTTAAACTTTTCGTAATCCTTAACAATATTTCACACATGGTCAAATTTGAATCCTCTTTTATACGGATCCTGATTAAATAATTCCTTCGCTTGAGTTAACTGCATATGAATGTATATGAAATTAATTATAAAATTTGTAAGACTAATATAAAAATAACAATGAAGTAATATAAAGTACACTTTCAATGTTTGCATTGGAAGCACCATTCAAATTCATATATTATATTTGTCAGACACAATCATTTAATTTTTTACTTCAAACATGATGTTATTCATCCGACAGCCCGAGATCTCTTGTTGCGCATTTCACAGCCCTTTGGTTTTCTAATGTTGTATGTTTCCTCTATTCGAGACCAAAATTGATCTTGAGATTAAAATTTGCCCGTAATGGGATCTTGAGAAATTTTTAAATACACTTCACAAAGAAGAACATCTTCAAATATGGTGTTTGAAGAACTTCTAATAGACATTTTTGGTGAAAGGTGATTAAGTGGATGAAAATAAGTTGTGATGAGAGAGTGAAAATGAGCTTAGGATTTAAAAACCCAAATGACTTTGATGAATAAATGGATGGTTTCATTTGGCTTTTATAGATGCAAGAATGAAAAAGAAAATTCTTGTTGTCTTGTCCTTCTTGTACACATCATAGTCAAATTCAAAATCAAAATCTTGTCGTACCAAACTTTTCGTACACATCAAAGTCAAATTTGAAATTAGAATATCGTCATTTCGATCTTTTAGTACATATCAAAATCAAATTTGAAATTAGAATCTTGTCATATCAATCATTTCAAACACATCATAGTCAAATATAGAATCAGAATCTTGTCGTACCGATTTTTTCATACACATACAAGTCAAATTTAAAATCTAAATCTCATTATATTGATCTTTTCGTACACATCAAATTCAAAATCACATCATATGAGTTTTTTTTATTGAATCTTCACCACTATAAATACCAAGCCACTTAACTAAGTTGAGCATCCTTCATTCAATTATCTAACTTATCGACGTCATATTCATTCTCAACATGAATTTCAATATTGGAGGTCCATCTAACTTATCATCTTCCACTTCATCTTTTGAAAGCGAAGATGAAATACCAACGATGGATGATTTCGAGGTCATTAGCTCAGAAGAAGAAGCAATATATAAAGCGATTGCAAAAAATACATGATTCTTGCACAACTCCTCGAGGAACAAACCGACTATGTTAGACATGGTAGCTTTATTCCAAGTCACATAGTCATCAATCGTGATCCGGAAACTATCAGTCAGAATCTTTTCAATGACTACTTTGTTGAGAACCCATGCTATAATGACGCATTAATGTTTCGTTGACAATTTTGAATTCTCGTTGTTTATTCGTTCACATTGTTGATAAAGTTAAAGGTTATGTCAACTACTTCCAACAACAAAGCAATGCACTCGAAAGGCTTGGGTTGTCAACTTTATAAAAAGTAATTGATGTATTTCATACGTTATCTTATGATATTTCAACAGATGCCACCGATGAATATATTAAAATAGGCGAGTCCACCGCCATTGAAAGCATAAAGAGATTCTGTCGTGCCATGGTGGAAATGTTTTTTTAGCTATTATCTTAGATCACCAACAGCTATTGATATTGAAAGGCTACTATATGTTGGTGAAAAGCGTAAGTTTCCAGGGATGCTAATAGTTTAGATTGCATGCACTAAAGATGGAAACATTGTCCTACGGTATAGGCAGGTCAATACTCAGGTTGCAGTGGATCACTGACTATCATTCTTGAAGTTGTAGCAAATTATGATCTTTGGATATGACATGCATATTTTGATATGCTAGGTACAAATAATGACATAAATGTATTAGAGTCATCAAATCTTTTTTCTAATCTAACCCTTGGTACTGCTCCTCCCGCTCGTTATGTTTTTCGAGGAAAAGATGCTCCTCCCGCTCATTATGCTATTCAAGGAAAATAATATAATATGGGTTATTATTTGACAAATTGTATATACTCAAAATGGTCTACTATTATTCAGACTATTCATCAACTTCAAGGATGGAAAAATCAATATTTCGCCAAGAAACAAGAAGTTTGTAAGAAAAATGTTGAGCGTGCATTTGGAGTCCTCTAGTTACGATTTGCTATCGTTGTCGAGCCAACACGTTGTTGGCAAAAAGCTGTGTACAAGACATCATGTCCACTTATATTATCATGCACAATATGATAATTGAGAATGAACATGATGTTGATGTACCTATTGAAATTAATAAAGATATAGGAGAGTCACCAACTATAGATGTAGAAATGGTCAATGATGAAAATGTCCGATTTCAACAATTTTTTACTCGGTATAAATAAATTAGAGATACAAATGCTCACTTCAAGCTTCGAAATGCATTAATTAATTGATCACTTGTGAAAAAATATAATAACTCAAATGATTAAGTATACCTTTTTATAATTAATAAAATATTTTAGATATTTTTATGTTATAGTTGTAATTGTTGTAATGCATTATTTTTTTAAGTTAGATTAAAAATTAAATTTTATATACTAATTATTTACTGATGATCTACAAAATAATTTATAAATAATTAATTTTTATTAATTATGAAATAATAAAATAATTTGTAATTTTTGTAGTGTATTATTTATTTATTTATTTATTTATTAATAATTAAACGTAATATAGAATAAATATGTGAAATAAAATTTATAATAATTTTTTAAAAAATAATAAAAAAGAGGTAAAAAGAAATATTCTAAAAATATTTTTTTAATGTAAAAAATAAAGTAATAGATTGGAGAAGAAGTTACTATTTGATGTTGAAGTAACTTCAAAATAGAGTTTGGGTTGGAGATGCACTGAACGTGGCCAGGGCTTTGTTGGCTTTGAAACAAAGAAGAAGAACTCAACGAAGCAGTGGTGGTGGTGAGGGCTTTTCTGGCTCTAAACACGGCGAGGGTTTTTCTAGCTCTGAAAAGAAGAAGAAGAAGAAGAAGAATGTGGCGAGGGCTTTTGTAGCAACACTATTGGTAGATGAAACAAGGTGCTGGCGAGGGCCTTTCTGGCTCTAAACGCGGCTTTGGTTGTATGATGTTCTATTGTTCTCGGGAGTGAGATTGAGAGGTGTTGATGGATAGCTCCTTAATCCGAAGTTATTGGATCTGGGGTATTTTCCTAGGGTTTTGGAGTATTTGATGTTCTAGTATTTTGTTTTGTTTTTTTTTTGTTTTTTTTTTTTTTTTTTCTGGCATTGTACTCAAGAGAGCAGGAACAACAATGACCAACAATGGTGAGCAATGAGGAAGGAAAAAAATAGCAGTGACGACCACTAATGTAAGCACCAAGGGCGACAGCGGCAAACTATTGCAGTAGAGGAGAGCAATGAAGAAGAAGAAGAAATGGGACTGTGAAAGGATGTTGACGAGCCTAGTGTTGACGAAGTTGGAGCAGTCAGCACTGAATTTGCCATGGTCGTCAAAGACGCCAAAGAAGTATTCTTCTACTTCTTATGGTTTCATCGCCAGATCTACCTTGGACCTTGTCCATTACAGTTGTACTGCTGAAGGCGAATGAAGGAGAGGGAGCAGTGATGGCTGGGGTGGTGGTGGCAACACTAGAGAAGCTGTCGGCAGTGTTGGTGTTCTTCTTCTTATGGTTTCATAGGCAGATTTACAACTGCCCTATATAGCGATGAATTGATCTACAACTGCAAACCGATGAATAGCAATCCCTTACCAGCAGTGTATACCATATAACAACTGCTTTCCATTACTGTATATCATATTCCTAACTGTACATCATATGTCAATATTTTTTTAGTATTGTATATTAATATTTATTTTTCAGCATAGTATACCAATATATATTAATGTAATTCAAGCATTGTATACCAACTATGTATCATATAATAATATTTTTAGCACTATATATAAATTATACCAATATCTTTTTAGTATTGTATACCAATTGTATATTATTACAATAGCAACGTTTCCACAGAAACGTTTTTATTCAAATTATTTATATCCTTTACTTCTTTTACTTCTTCAATAGAAACGTTTTTCTCCAGAATCTTTATATCGTCAAAATTTATTCAAATTAGAAAAGTCATCAACCAAGTTTTGAAGAAGATGAGAGGTTTAATCAATTAATTTGGATGTAAAAAGATATTCAAATTACTAACCAATTTCTTTAGAGCTCTGGTGCTGATTTCCCTTTTCATCAGATAAGGCTTTAATATTTTATTTTATTTTATTTTTTTCCTTCTAAGAGCATGAACCTTTACTCGAAAAAGTTTCATTTTTCTATTACTTGCTTTAATCCAATTAATTCTGCATTTTATCTTCTAGTACTCTTCTTGTCAGGGCAATTTCTTGCATTAGTTAATTTGAATTTCATTAATTATGTTGAGGTTTTGAGAGGAGTTGTTGAAATGCTCTTGCAATTCATATTCAAGAATTTTGATTATTCCGGCTTAATTGGCTTATGAGCATTCCTTCCTCCAATCGATCAGTTTCTTCCTCGTTATGTCTACTAAAGCCTTCAAATCCGTTGCTCATTCCAAGTTTGAAAGATGATTTCCTTACAAGCCTCACACTCAAATCATGTTTGAAGTTTTGTCAAAGATGGAAGATTCTCTTGTTGTAATGATTTCCTACTCTAAGTTGATCATGATTGACGCATGATCTGAGTTTGGATAGGGAAGATGTTTCAATGTTGCTTGGTTATAATTTGATAACCAATCCATGGTGGCCACTTCCCCATTCAACCTTTCAAGAACTTTTTGATCTCCAGTCCTCTTATTAAACCAAGTGAATTTAGGACTAACAAATCCTAAATCCACCAAACCATTATCTACAAGAAAATTTCTAGAACTCTTCCGTTTCAATCCTATTGTGCTTTTTCTTTTGTTTTCTTTTGTTTTAAAAGCTACTTTCCATTGCTTTGTTCTTATTTTCATAGAAGAGCTGAAGTATACCCCAAACAACTCCCACTCGTGATTTTTCACTTTGTTGAAGACAGTCAATTCAATTCGAAAATCTACAAACTGAGCAACTTTGACTATGTCATTATCCCTTTAGAAGGCACCCATTCCCCCTGCAACTCCTCTTTGACCGACTGGGAGATAACACCTACATCCAAAAAAGTTTTTCTTTCTTTTTTTTACCATTTTCTTGCAACCATTTGTCGTTTTCAAAGAAATCAAAATGCTCGAGGAATGAAGCTTCGTCTGCCTTGAATTGTTAGGAGGCTTCCCCACACACTAACAATTTTAGGAAAAAAAAACATTGATTTTGCACTGGTGGCTCATTTGGGTCGGCCACCTTAACCCTTCATCAATTTCATTCACCTTTCGTCTTTTGATCCTAGCTACTAGAGTAGATTGAACCCAATATGTTCTAATTTTCTTTCACTTTACCCTGTAAATGAATTAATTCGGTAATTTGAAAATTTGAGATGAAGTTTACTTGTAAATATATTCATGATTTTTTTTTGCAGCAAAAATACAAAAAAATTCTAAAAAATAATTTTTTAATAAAAGAAATTTTGTAGTGCATAGAGATTTTTTTGTATAATTATAAAAACTATAAAAATAAAAATCTTTTATTATAAATGAAGAAGATTGAGAGGTACGATGTGTGAACCCCATAGGTGAATATCTAAAGGAAAAAAGAACTAACTAAATTCCAATGGAAAGATGACGGAGAAGAAAGATAATAAAATAATAAGTTAAGATGTGATTTTTTTTAATAAAAGTTTTAAGTTAATATGCAAAATATGCATTAAATATGTTAATACTAAAATACATATTTGAAAACATTATATCTATACTTTTATTTGTAAAATGTATCTATTTATATTTGTTTCATCATTCTTAATAGAAATATTGCATCATTCACATTTTTTTTTTCAAACTTCTCTATGTTGGTGCATTTTTATAGAAATTCATTTAAATTTTTCAAACTTTTCGAATTAATTCTGATTTTTAAATGTTGAAGTTTGAGGCAAAGTTAAATTTTCGTTACTTGCCTTGAATATTGTCTTATTTATGGTAGCATTGCCTCCATCATAATCTTGTTATGAACTTTCAAGTAATCTTTTACGAGCGCTAGCCTGTCTGAAGATCATTTACCCAATTAAAAAAAAACCTTGCCCTCTTCCTAGTAATAAGCTCAATGTGGCTTGCTGAGACATCTTACTGGTTTGTATTCCATTAAAAAAAACCCATATCAATCAAGCTTTCTTCTCTGTCGTTTTTTGCCCATCTAGATATTTTCAAAACTTTTGTTCGAGTAGATGAAGCTCAAGCCATTCACCATAATTTGCACTAATACCTGCTCTTAATGGTCCATGATTTTGTACGTAAGTACATGCAAAAGATTCATGATTGAGTCTATCGTAAATATTGCAAAACTTATTAAATTGTTCATATTTGAAAAAAAATCAGCTTCACCTCCCCTTGGTCACTAATTTTCTTCCATCAAAGTAATTGGGCTTCTATATCAAGGTCTACCCTTGTTTTGATAAATTTCCTTTCGATGATAGAATTAGAATGCCATGATTCTACTATATCAATTGCGTCCCCAATTTCTTGTCCAATTCTTGCAACCACTTTCTTGTCTTACAATCTAGAGGAAACCCACACAATTGCACACAACAAACAAAATTTGTACTTTATTCTAGGAAGCCACAATCGAACAAGGAAAATATATTCATTAAACAACCATAGACTATTCTCCAAAACAACACAAATTGCTTATTGACACTTCAAAAAAATCTGAAAGCCATTGTTTGCCACTTCGGTGTGCCTTACTCCAAAAGACACATGCCATGCTTTCAATAGGGTTTCCTTCAATCCAGTTCTATTGAAAGCTTTCTCATTTTGTAGGTGTCTGTTAGTTGCATTGAATACTAACGTTATTGTATATATTTTATATATGTTTTGCATGAGTTTAGATAGAAAATATGACATAATTACTCATAATTAGATGCATGATCAATTATATTCATATTACATATTATTTATGCATTTAGAGTATTTATTATAGTATTTTCTTATATATTTATTTATATTTTTATTTAATGTCCGAGAAAAGATTATTAATTATTTTTGTAGGTTTAAAATAACTAGAAACATGTATTATGACATACTGTTCATGGCCCATTCGAAAGCTTAAAGCAAAACTCGAGCCTAACATTATCCAAAGCCAATTTAGTGAAGCCCATGAGCATGAATGGAGACAATGGCAACCATGTAATAATAGGACAAATTATGGGTAAAATGGAGGAAAGAAGAATGACAAAATATGTAAATAAAAGATAAAGCATGGGTAGATTGGAATTGGAAGAAGACAAGAACAAAATGAAATTGGTGCATAGTGAATGAAATGACAGATAAGGTAATAAAGTGAAATGATTGAAAACAAGAAAAAGACAAAGAAAGAAAAAGACAAAGAAAGAAAAAGAAGCAATTAGAGTTCTATTTCTCTACAATTAGGGTTTTTAACATTATAAATAGAGTTTGCTTCAAGGAGATCAGGAGGTGATTTATTATTGGAGAATTCAAGAACTATTGTGACGGCTAGTAAAGAAGAAGAAGAAGCAAAAGAAGGATTAGAAGAACAACGAGAAAACTGAAGATTAAGAACATAGTACAATTTTTATTTTATTTAATTATTTGTTTGGTACTTTCTTAAATATGTCCGGTTAAGTATTTTTATTTCTAGGATATAATTTAGATTGTAAAAACTTTTGATTTTTGTTTTGATTAATTTATTTTAAGGTATTGTTTTATATTTTGTGTACTTAATGCTTTTTTATTGATTGATTACCTATAAATTGATTTTAAATTATTGAATTAACTCGGAAGAGAAGTTCAATAGTTGGATAATCAGAATATAGACCTATTTGAATTAATTGACCGGGAGGTTGTTAATTTTGTAGGAGGTTGCACGTGATTAATATTTTTAATGCATTAGTTTATTGACTGTACGCTTCGGGAGGGAGTATTAGGCAATTTAACTGATAGGATTAATGCGCATCGGGAGAAGGTTTTAATTATTTGTGTTATAACCTACGAGAATAAAATTTAGATTAATTAAAATAAATATTAAAAGTGAATACATGATATTTTACTATCCTAGAATTTTAATTCATATATTTTTAATTTAATATTCACTTGCTTTTAATTTGATTTTAAATTTAATTTAAGTTTTTTTAATTTGATTTTAAGCCTTAATAAAATTGAGATTAAAATTAAATTAGAATTTAAGATATTAACCACAAACCGTTCCCAGATGACAATAATTCGGTATTTACCGAGTATATTATTATTGTGATCTTATACATTTGCAGGGATTCCAACAAGTTCTTGGCGCCGTTGCCGATGAACATTGTTAATAATTTTAAAACCAATTGAAATTGGTTAAAGTTTTAATTTTTTTTTATTTTTTATTTTTATTAGTTAGTTTAGATTATTTTTATTTAATTTAGTTAGTTTAGATAGTTATTATTATTATTTTTGGTTAGTTTTAGGTTAGTTTTTTTTTTTCTTTTGGTTAGTTATTATTAATTGTTATTATTTATTTTAGGTTAGTTAATCGTTATTTTTTGTGTGTTAGTTTTAGGTTAGTTTTTTTTTTATTTTCTTTCTTTTTTTGTCTTTTGTTTTATTACTCTATTGTAGTTATTATTTTTATTAATTCATTAATTATTTTTAGTTTAGTATTTTATTTTTTATTATTCTTTTTTACCTTTTTTAATTTTATTTTACTTTTATTTTTATCTTAGCTTTAATTATTTTATTTTTTTATGCAAAAAATTAATTTAGTCAATTTCTGTAATTTATTTATAAAAGACATTAAAAAAATATTTTTATTGTTTATTTGATTTCATTAATTAATTCAATTCAGTTTTATTTAATTTTTTATTATTACTATTATTCTTATTTAATTATTAGAGTTTAATTTTAATTATTTTATTTTTTTAATTATTCATTTAGTTTTGTTTTATTTTTTCATTTAGCTTAGTTTTGTTTTTTCATTTAGTTTTATTTTATTATTATTTTCGTTAAGCAACTTTTTTAGTTTAGTTTATTTAATTTTTGTTAGTGTTATTTTTTTAGCATATTTCAGTTTATTTAATTTTTATTTTTATTCTTATTTATTTATTTTTAAGACATTTTATTAATTTTAGTTAGTCTAGTTTATTTTTATTTTTATTTAGTGTTGTTTCAGTGTAATTTAGTTATTAATTTATTTATTATTGTCTATTCTTCTTTTTTTGTTTTGTTCTCTCTATTTTTATTCTCTTTATTTCATTTTATTTTATTTATTTAATTCGTTGGCTCTCTACACTTGATTAGTTTTTTTTGCTTGTGGTGTTTCAGGTTGTTAATGAGTAGAGACTCAACAGAGTTGAGTAATCCAGACTGGTTGAAAACACTTCGACAATTTCAGCTGGAGATTCAAGGTCATAGATCTGATATGGTTGAAAGAGGAAGATCAGTTGTTGGGAATGATGATGAAGCACCATTACAGGATTTCTTTAAACCCGTATTGAATAACAATTACTTGGAAATTGCTCGCATTCCCATTAATGCCAACAACTTTGAGTTGAAGCCCTCTCTGATTATAATGGTACAATAACAATAGTTTGAGGGTTTAGCAACTGAAGATCTGATGGCACACCTCAATTTTTTCATGGAGATCTGTGACACTGTCAAAATGTATGGGTTACTGAGGATCAGTTGAGATTAAGTCTTTTTCCTTTCTCTTTGAGAGAGAAAGCACAAACGTGGCTACAAATTCTCTTACAAGGTAGCATTGCCACCTGGGAAGATATGGAGCAAAAATTTTTACAGAAATATTTCACTCCTGCAAAAGTTCATCAATTGAGGGGTGAGATTAGTTCATTCAGGCAATCAAATTTTGAATCTCTTTATGAAGCATGGGAACGATTCAAAGATTTACTAAGAAGATGTCCTCAACATGGCTATCTCCCATGGCTTCAGATTCAGATGTTTTATAGTGGCTTGACACCACCTACCAGAGCTTTAGTGGATTCAGCAGTAGGAGGCTCCTTGATGGGAAAGTCAACTTCTGAGGCTACTCAACTTATAGAAGATATGGCCGCTAATGCTTATGATCATGGTTCTGAGAGAGGAGTAGTAAAGAGAGTTGGTTTGCACCAGGTGGATGATATCACAGTTCTATAGGCTCAGATAACTTCTATGACTTATTAGATGAATTCTTTAACTGAGAAGCTTGGCAATTGTCATGGTCAACAACCTCATCAGAATCAATCTATTTTGGCCATTTCTAAAAAATCAAAAAGTTGTTCACTCTGAAGATGCATCCATAGAGCAGTTGAATGCTCTGAATAGGTTTAATAATTTCCAAGGTCAGTCTCAAGGGTATAATGTACCTAAATATTATCATCAGGGGATCCAAAGTTATGAGAATTTCTCTTATGCAAACAACAAAAATGTTCAGCAAGCCCCAGCAGGTTATGCCCCGCAACAATACCTACATGATAAGAAATCGTTTACAGATGATAAGTTGGATGAGATTCTGAATATGCAAACACGTTTCTTTAAAGAATTGACAGGCAGAGTGGATAAAAATGACAACAGAGTTTCAGGAATGGAGGTTTAGAGGGGGAACATGAATGCTACAATAAAGAACCTTGAGACTCAAGTGGGACAAATAGCCCAAACACTTTCTAGCCAGCAGCGGAGTTCATTCCCCAGCGATCCTCCGGTGAATCCTAGGGAAAGCTGCAAGGTAGTCTTAATTAGGAGTGGTAAAGAAGTACAAGATCCAGCTTTTTTATCAAGCCCTATGGTTGTTACTAAAGAAACTAAAAATTCTGAGAAAGCTATACAACCACAACAAGCTAAAGTAGAGCAAAATGAGACCAAACAAAAAACAGAAGTAAGACGTCCTGGCATAACAATTCAAGGAAGCAAGCACCTTGAGCCTCCAGCATTGCCATTTCCTCAGAGGTTTTAGAAAAAGAAATTGGATGAACAGTTTGCTAAGTTCTTGGAAATGTTCAAGAAAATTCATATCAACATCCCTTTTGTAGAAGCATTAAAGCAGATGCCTAATTATGTCAAGTTCATGAAAGAAATCAGATCAAGAAAGTAAAAATTAGAAGATTTTGAGATAGTGAAGCTGACTGAAGAATGCAGTGCTATCTTACAGAAAAGCTTCCACAGAAAGTGAAAGATCCAGGAAGCTTCACTATTCCATGTAACATTGGCTCCGAAACTTTTGAGAAGGCACTTTGTGACTTGGGGGCCAACATCAATCTCATGCCTATGTCAGTATGCAAGAGACTAGGAATGTCTAAAATCAAGCTTACTACTATCTCTCTCTAGCTCGCTGATAGGTCTTTTACTCATCCACGGGGCATTATAGAAGATGTTCTAGTTAAAGTATATAAGTTTATCTTTCTGGTAGATTTCGTTGTTTTGGATATGGAAGAAGATGGTGAGATTCTGCTTATTCTTGGAAGGCCATTCTTATCTACAAGCCATGCATTGATCGATGTACACAAGAGCGAGCTTACATTAAGGGTGAATGAAGAAAAAGTGGTTTTTAATATTTATAAGGCTATGCAATTCCCCAGTGATCTACATGAATGCAAGAGAATTGAGATCGTCAATTCCTGCATTGTTGAAGTGGTAGATGAACTAAGCTCTCAAGATGATTTTATTGGGTGCATTTCTCGCTCAATTTCCCCTTCCCAACCCATGACTGAAACTGACTGAAAAGCTATATGTTCTAGCCTTAGAAGCATCCCCACCTGAACCTAATAGCACACACACTCCATTACTTGATTCCACCCAATCTGAAAATCTCTAAGATATTTCTAAAGTCATTAACTTGAAACACATTCCTGATCATCTAAAATATGCCTATTTAGGTGGAGCATTGTCCTTACCAGTCATTATTTCTTCTTCCTTAACCTCAATTCAAGAAGAAAAACTATTACGAGTTCTTAGGGAACATAAGTCTGCTATTGGGTGGACAATTGAAGACATATGGGGTATTAGTCCAACTATTTGCATGCACGAGATTTTAATGGAAGACTCCCATAAACCTACAGTAAAGCATTAGCGAAGACTAAATCCTATAATAAAGGAAGTGGTAAAGAAATAGGTGATGAAGTGGCTCAAAACAGGTATCATCTATGCTATTTCAGATTCACAATGGGTCAGTCCTATCCATGTGATGCCAAAAAAGGGAGGAATCACTATAATTACTAATGAAAAGGGTGAGACTATGAATTCCAGAACTACTATAGGATGGTGTGTGTGTATTGATTATAGGGAATTGAACAAGGCCACCAGAAAAGATCATTTCCCTCTGTCATTCATGGATCAGATGCTGGACCGGATTGCAGGATATGATTTCTACTGCTTCTTAGATGGGTACTCAGGCTACAATCAGATTGTCATTGTGCCAGACGATCAAGAGAGGACTACTTTCACTTGTCTATATGGTACTTATACATTTCGCAGGATGCCTTTTGGTCTATGCAACGCACCAACTACTTTTTTGAGATGCATGATGGCTATTTTTGTAGATATGGTAGAAGATATTATGGAAGTATTCATGGATAATTTTTTTGTGTTTGGTGCCACATTCGATGGCTGCTTATTCAAATCAGAGAAAGTCATCTCCCGTTGTGAAGAGAAAAACCCGGTGCTTAACTGGAAAAAATGTCACTTCATGGTTTGTGAGGGCATTGTCTTGAGACATAAAGTATCTGTGAAAGGACTTGAGGTGGACCATGCCAAGATCCATGTGATTGAAAATTTGAAACCACCTACATCTGTTCAAAAAACGCATAGTTTCTTGGGACATACGGGGTTCTATCGTCGTTTTATTAAGAATTTCTCTTAGATCATTCGCCCTCTATGCAATCTACTTGAGAAGGAAGCTGAATTCAACTTTAATGTTGAATGCTTGGAGGCATTCACTAAATTGAAACAAGCACTGACATCAAGTCCTATTATGTTTACTCCAGTTTGGGGAGAACCCTTCGAAATTATGTGCAACGCCAGTGACTATGTTGTTGGTGCTGTGTTGGGGCAGAGACGTGACAGGATGTTCAAAGCTATCTATTATCCAAGTAAGACACTAGATGATGCACAAAAGAACTACACTACTACTGAAAAAGAGTTGCTAGCTGTTGTTTTTGCATGTGGCAAGTTTCGTGCTTATATTGTGGGTTCCCATGTCAAGGTCTTCAAGGATGATGCTGCAGTTCGTCAACTTTTTACTAAGAAGGATGCAAAATCTCATCTTATTAGATGGATCCTTCTACTTCAAGAGTTTGATATTGAAATAATAGATAAAAAGGGTATAGACAATGTGGTAGCTGATCACCTATCTCGTCTACCTAGAACCCAGGCTGATGATCCCGTACAAATTGTTAAAATATTTCCTGATGAGCAGCTTCTAACTATTCTAGACCAATCACCATGCTATGCAGATTTTGCTAATTACAAAGCTACAGCTAAAACCCATCCAGATCTATCAAGTGTTCAACCTAAGCGCTTCACACATGAAACCAAGTTCTATTTATGGGATGATCCTTTTCTTTACCGTCAATGTGTTGATAAAATCAATTGTCGTTGCATCCTTGAAGAGGAGATTCAAAAAGTTCTTTATGATTGTCATTCCTCTCCATACAGCGGCCATTACAGTCATTATAAGACTGCCCGACGTGTTCTTGAGAGTGGGTTTTATTGGCCCACCATGCTTAAAGATGTTTATCAATTTGTAAAGATATGTGAAGCATGCCAAAAACAAGATAATATATCCAAGAAAAATGAGATGCCTCTGAATGCTTTCATAGAAGTTGAATTATTTGATGTATGGGGTTTTGATTTCATGGAACCCTTTCCACCATCTGATGGGAAGCAATATATATTATTAGCCGTTGATTATGCCTCAAAATGGGTAGAAGCTGTAGCTACAACAAAGAATGACGCCCGCGTAGTTCTCAATTTCTTGGCTCGCAACATCTTTTCGAGATTTGGCACACCTAGAGCTATTGTGAGCGATGAAGGTACGCACTTCTGTAATCGCTTATTTAATAACCTTCTTACTAAATATGGTGTGCGACACAAAGTAGCTTTGCTTTATCATCTTCAAACTAATGGGCAAGCTGAAGTTTGAATCGAGAGATTAAAATTATCCTTCAGAAGACAATGGATACAAATCGTAAGGATTGGGCAGTTAAACTTGATGATGTTGTAATACGTGAAGTTTTAGTGACGTAATAATTGTAATACCTGAAATTTTTGTGACATAATAACCGAAATTTGAGTTTAAAACACATACACGTATATATTTATATGTAAATACATATATATATTTGTTATTGGTATGCAATTAATTAGTTAATATGGAAGTATAAAGGAATATACGATGATTAATATTAGACATAAAGAATTGTTGGATAAATATATGCTTCTCTATTTGAATAAGAAAATAGTATTTT
>JAJIYU010010638.1:0-15908 GCA_030144865.1 Tinospora cordifolia | reverse complement strand
GTGGTCCGGTTGGGGCGGTGTGGTGGGGGGGGGGGGGGGGGTGGGGGGGGGGGGGGGGGTGTGGCGGGGGGCGTGAAAGTGAAAATAATGGGATGTGGAACTTGGACTTTCGGAGGAATCTCAAAGATGAGGAGATTGAGGATCTGGTTACCTTACTTAACAAGCTTCAGCCGGTGCAACTTAATACACAGCCTGATTCTTGGTGGTGGACGAAGGACAAATCTGGGCAATTCACGACGGGTTCCTGTTATAAAGCTTTCTCATCCGGAGAGGCGAATTCCACAAATGGTAGTCTGGCGCTAATTTGGAGAGCTAAATTACCTATTAGATTTAAAATTTTGTCGTGGCTGATAATGCAAGGACGGTTAAATTGTACGGTTCAAATATAGAAGAAATTCTCTAGCTATTATTTATCCCCCTCTTCATGTTGTTTGTGCAGCAGGGTCGCTGAGGATGATGTTCGACATCTTTTTGGGGAGTGCAAGATTTTGAAGACAGTGTGGTGCTCTTGGCAACAAGAACTTCCAGCCATGCCGAGACCCCAGGCAGTACTAATATTCATAATTAGATCTCAAACCAATCAATTTAGTTGAAAAACTATTGGCTGCTGATGGTTTTTGCAATATGGACTGCGATATGGGAGGCTAGGAATAGTAGTATTTTCCAAAATGTTGAAATTAATGTTCATAGAATAGTGGAAAGATCGCACTTGTTGCTTTCAACTTGGGTCTCCTCTGGGAATCTGGGGCTAGGATAGTCGTTTAGTGATTGGATGATTCGATGGGCCTCAATTTTGTATTCTCTGTAACAAAGGGATTCGGGTTTGTTCTTTTGTACTTTGATGCACTGAGGCGCTGGACATCTCGTCCATATAAATATAATCACGTTTACTTTCAAAAAAAAAAAAAAAATTTCGATGACCATCAGGTTTGTGCCAAAGCTGTGATTTGTTGTTCCAACACGTATTTGATACTTTTGTGGTTGGTTCAAACGATGAAAGGTTTTCCAAGCAAATGCGTTCGCCTTTTTTGGATTGATTTCACTATATAGAGAGAATGCCTAAGAGGAGTCATTTAATGCCTCACTAAACTATGCCATTGGTTGGTTTTCTTGAGAGAGAATGTTATCAATTCTGACACCACTCACACTACTCTCAATGACAGTGTTTAACAAAATTAGGGAGTTTCAAATTAGGTGGTGAAGTTATGACCTTTTAATTGGTGGAATGCTGATGCACCTTCCACATTCCATTAAAAGCCTTCTTTGTTCAGGAGCTTAATCAAAGGAGCAGTTATGCATCCAAACCCACAAATAAATTTTCAACAATAACTTGCCAACCAAAGAAATCCTCGAACACCTTGTGTCGTTGTTGATTTTGGCCAATCAAGTATCGCTTGTATCTTTGTAGAATACCCTGCAACACCTTTAGAAATGATGTGGCCTAGATAATCCACCTGTAATACACCAAAGCAACATTCTTTTTTCTTTTGCAAATAAGTTATTAGCTAATAAAGTTTCCAAAATTGTACGCAAATGGAAAAAATGATCTTTCTAAGTGTACGAGTACACCAAAATATCATTAAAAAAACTAAATAATTTTTTGAAGATAGGGTTGAAAAAGACCATTTATGAGACTTTGTAATATTGCTGGTGCATTCAAGAATCGAAATGGTATGACAATGAACTTGTAATGTCCTTTATATGAGTCTTAAAGGTTTTTTTAAGAATATCTTCTTCCTTGACACATATTTGATGATGTTTGGCTCGTATATCGAGTTGAGAAGTACTTAGCTCCATAAAGCTCATTAAAAGTTTGTCAATGACGGTAATGGGATACTTATGTTTGACAGTGATGTTGTTGAGGGCCTTGTAATCCACACAAAATTGCCAACTCCCATTGCCTTTTTAACCAATAGGATTGGAGATGAGAAAGGGCTATTAGTTGGCCAGATTAAACTGAATTGTAAGAGCTTCTTAACCATTTTTTCTATCTTAGTCTTCTGGTAGTAGGGATGACGATATGGTCTTACACTTACTGGTTGAGAGTTTGGGTGTAAAGGCATCCCATGGTCATGTGATCTTTTTGAAGGTTGGCTAGTGGGTGGCTCAAAAACATGTTGGAATTCAGTGAGGCTTGCAAGGTCAGGTGATTAATTTTGGAAGTCAGTTGTGTGGGTAGTTGGGATAATTTTAAAAAATAATCCAATACCTTGTAAGCTGAAAAAATAATCAGCTTTGATAGTGCAACCTTGGATGATTTTAGTAAGTGCTTGACATTGGCCTGCACACTCTTTCTTTTCATAGTTGCAACCATAACTTAGAATTTCTTGTCTCGACCTATCGACAACGCATAGTTGTTGACTATGGTTTGGTCAATGAGATTGTGAGTACTACCTCCATCAATTAAGACTATCACATCTTTATTATTCTTTATTTTCCTGAGCACACTATGTTTTATGGATGCATCTGACCTACACCATGGCATGAAAGGAATTCTCTGGTATGAGTTCAGTGTCTCCAGACTCATATGGAGCCACATCCTTAGCAATTGGGTCCTTCGGAAAAGTGTCTTCGAGCATTAACAATTGAGGTCATTTGCAATGATGCTGCAGAATTTGTTTGCAATAGTAGCATGACCCCTTTTGTCGGCTCTCTCATGCTTCTTGATTGGTGGTCCACTAGAAGAAAATAGGTTAGTTAGTTGACCCTTAGATACCCTTTTGGGCTTGGTGTAGGGCCAATACACTAGCGGTAGAATTGAGTATGTTTTTTGTGTAGTGATGGTTAATTGAGAGTGATATGGTGGATTGAGTTTCTTTTGTAACAGGTTCCTTTCTTCAATGAGGCGAGCCACACCTATAGCATCCGCCAATTTTTGAGGCTTTTTGAACTTGACATCCGAGTGAATTTCATTGCAAAGTCCTGCTATAAAACAAGTAACAAATCTTTCTCAAGTAAGCCATAAACTCGGTGAGAGAGCTGCTCAAATGCTTCTTGATAAACAGCCACCGTAGAAGTTTGTTTCAAGCAAGTCAAGGGTTCTGAGGGGCCTTCATAATCTGTTGGAGCAAAGCGAAGTAATATAGCCTTGGTAAATTCAGTCCATGATATAGGGCCTTGAAATTTCATCAGCCATCTGTGCCATTGCAGTGCAACACCTTTCTTGGTGGAAAGAGGCTAATTGAACTTATTGATCTGGACCAATATTATTGAAATCAAAATATTGCTCTGCTTTATAGACCCAGCCAATATGATCTTCCGCATTAAATTTTGGACAAGATAATTTCAGATGTTGATGGTTGTGGTCAATGGTTGCATTGAAATGGGAGGCATTTGATTGGTTTTGCAGTTGTGAAGATTCACCAGGAGGAAATGGGTTGTGTTCTGTATTAGTTGTGTTGGAGCTTTGGGTTGTACAAAGAGAATGAAGCATCGATAATACCATTTGTAAGGTGGCATTAACCTTATCCAAACTTGACTCATGATGAGTTTAAGCATCATTAACCTTGTTTCAAAAATCAGCATTAGATTTTCTGTGCATTTCCATATGATCAGAACTATGATTTGATACAATATGATGAGTAGAAATTTGTATAGAGAAGAAAGAAACAGAATTTAGAGACGAAAAGTGTGTAGATAATTTCCGCTCTCCTTTTCCTTCTCTTACATTAGTTTATATAGACTAAAACAGAGCACAATACAGGAAAGAACTGCACAACACCAAGAACCTGAAAATAACTACTAGTAGCTACTTGACCAAGACACTATAACTTAGTATTAACTGCTAGTAACTACTTCACCAAAACACTATAACCCACTGTTAACTGCTAGTAACTACTTGACCAAGACACGATTACATGCTGCCCATGTTCCCACTTTGAGAGCCTGCATCTTCTACAATTCAACTTGGTATTCTAGATGGACAGGACGAGATTTGAATATTCTTATAAATGGTTGTAATGATCATATTCTTATGACTTCGATGACTTCTGTTGCAGGAGAGGAAGTGGAGGCCGTGGTTTTATTAGTGGTGCAGGAGAAACTGAACTGCAGCTCCAACGGCGAAGGTACTCTTCATGCTTTGGTTTGAAGAATCTTTTTTCTGAAGCTCTATTTTTGTTCATTTTGTTTACACAGATATAGCTTCTTATGTATTGGATTTTGCTAGAAAACTAGAACACTTTTTTTTAATGATTACAAGTCTTTCCAAAAGCCTGTACGATTTGGATGCAGTAATTAGTTCTGCCAGTTTCAGGTTTGATTCAGAAGTCAAAAACCATATTTGGCATCATGGCTTGTTAAACCAACCTTAAATTTCTTGGTTCTTTTTGTGATATCTTTTTGGCATTCTGTATTTTTTGACATTTTTGCATGGACTTGCACATGTGTGATTGTTGCCATAGGCAGTTTTGTTCGAGTTAGGTAGCTTTGGGTCTCAAAGATCTGATGATGATTGTGTGTATTGCCATCCTACTAGGTTAGACTATCAATTACAATTGGGTTCACTGCTTTGCTGTTTTGTTCTTTATGGCCCAGTATAGGAAGATTCATTCTGCATATCTGGTCAATAGGCATTTTTTTTCTGTTGGAGATCAAGTAAAGGAGATGAAACTTGTATAAGTGAATGCTAATTCTAGGTAAATGTCAGTTTCCCATAACCTGTGCGTGTGGTGCTTCTGGTTTCAACAAGAAGAATGCATGATGGATGTTGTGCACGTGTAAAATGAACATTTGATTAGTCCCATTGATGACATGTTCAGCAACAAGTTATCATAGATTAGACATGCCTCTGAAATTTATCTTCATGGATGAAAAGGACCTAATAAGTGATTTTTTTTATCACTATTGTTGTTGTTTTTCCATACTCTATAAACTTAAGCTCCAACTGAATTTCGTATAATCCTTGTGAATCAATTGTTTTGTTTACTGTTATTATATTTTTTTTTCAGAATACTTGAGCGGCGAAATCATCTGCTAGCTTTAATTGATGAGGTCCGTCGTACTCGAGCTTTGCAACGCGCTTCTCGCAAGAGACATGGAGGGTCACAAGGCCAGGGCCTAGCAACTGTAGCTATTGTTGGGTACACCAATGCTGTATGTTGGATTATAACCATCTTTATCAATTCTCATAGAGGTAGTCATTAAGCAAGTTGGGGTGGTGGGGCCAAAGGGAACTTTTTGAGTAAACAAGTCTAGGCTTGCTGTTACCAGACATGAGCTTTGACTTTTCCTAACAAGTGAGGAACTTCTAATCAAGTTACATTCCTGGGATTGGGAAACATTCTTGGATGGAGTTTGACCCTCCTGTCAAAGGTGACTATATTTAGAAAAGTAAGGTTAGCTGAAAAAGACCTATCATTAAATATGATTGGAGCCAAAATGTTGTTTGACTTAAATCATTGAGGTTTAGAAGAGGGTATGACATATTTAGGATTTTAACTTGAGCTTTCAAGCAAGCTCAGGTTTGGAAAGGGATTTGAGCTTTTTTGCATGTACGAACTACTACCGTAAATTCCCCACTGGATTTTGGAAAACATCGACCTAGCTTTAATCTGGTCAGGTGTTTTCTGGAAGTCAAAATAAAATGAACCAGACTTGATTATCTTTTCTTAAATGCCAAAGATTTTGATTTGCAGCACACTGCTTGGCCTTTGTTTTGTGACAGGGGAAATCAACTTTAGTTAATGCACTTTCAGACAGTGATCTATATAGTGATGATCGGTATTTTCATCCTCAGGATATATTTCTAGATTGATCATTCATTTTAAGTCTTTGTGTTGATAGTTTTGCACACTGTACTTCTCTACAGATTATTTGCAACTGTGGATCCTCGATTAAGAAGTGTAGTTCTTCCATCTGGGTAATTTACATAAAACTAAAATCTTCCTTTAAATCAAAATTGAACTGTTTGTTTGGAAGTCTTATTGAGATGTCTATCATACAGGAAAAAAGTGCTTCTTAGTGATACAGTTGGGTTTATCTCAGATTTACCTGTGCAGGTATTAACAACTGCAAGATCACATACTGTGATTTAATTACTGTTGTCTCTTAACTGAATGTTTTCATCTTATATGTGTTTGCAGCTTGTGGAAGCATTTCATGCAACCTTGGAAGAAGTGGTGGAAGCAGACCTTCTTGTGGTGTGAATAATGTTTTTACCTTTTCTCTTCTACGGCAAATAAGCTTATATTTTCCATTTATCTGGAAGGGGTACTAAAATAGGATTAGCAGCATCAAAATAAGCATCTATGACATGCCTGTCATCTTGCCATGCTACTTTACAAGTTAAGCACTTCAACTTTGTTTTCTGCAAGTAGTCTGTAGATTAATTTTCAGTTACATCTTTCTTTTAAATAAAATAATATAACATAGTACCGAATTGGCTAAGAAAGGTGGAAATTCTGTAATTGAAAATTTGGGAATTAGAACTCCATGATGTGTATTGAAATTTTTATATGCAACCCAACCTATATGTTGAAGGGATCCATGATTATCATATAATTATTGGATAATTTTTTTTATATGTACAATTATGTTTGGAATTGGTGTGCCTAATTGAACACGAAAAGCCTCCAAAACTATGTTAAGTTCCATATCATGAAGACAAGTGTGATTGCTTCTGTTACTATTATTTTCTGACAGATGGTCCAGACCTTATGATGAGGTCAAGAACCAAAGTAATTTAGCTGAGGACATTCCACTATTTCACCCAGGATACCAAAACGAAAAGAATTTTGTAAATTAGAGGTGTTTGTTGCTTGTGTCTGATTTATTTCGTCGCTGCTTGTTTGAGATTGTGAACTTGTGGAGCTAGCCCAAAAAATAGGACTATATATGCGCGCGCGTGCGTGCATGCGTGCGTTTGTGTAGGAACAAACAAATTTATTATCAATTAAAAAATACACCCAAAAAATAGGATGTGTGTGTGTGTGTGTTTCTAACAAATTTATTAGGAACAAACAAATTTATTATCAATTAAAAAATACACCCAAAAAATAGGATTGTGTGTGTGTGTGTGTGTTTCTTGCTTGTCTGATTTATTTCGTCGCTGCTTGTTTGAGATTGTGAACTTGTGGAGCTAGCCCAAAAAATAGGACTATATATGTGCGTGTGCGTGTGCGTGTGCGTGTGCGTGTGTGTGTGTGATGTATGTATATATGTATGTATGTGTGTATGTGTGTTTGTGTATATATTTATATATTTAGGAACAAACAAATTTATTATCAATTAAAAAATACACCCAAACTTTGAGGAGTTTTAATTTAACACCCATCTGGAAATGGGTACCCAATGGCTCCATGATGATAGCAATACAGAAGTTACTGCTATAATTTTGATATTACCCATCTGGAAAGGGGTACCACATGGCTCCATGTGATACCAATTGTATAAGTTGCTACTATAATCTCGATATTTTCCCATAGATCTTCCAATTGAACCTTCTTATTTCGAAATACTCTACTGTTTCTTTCAAGCAAAATCATCCATGTGGACCTGTAGAAAACAATCAGACTTGTACCCCTCACAGTTTTGGAGGATGATACATGTGACAGCAATAAAACCTTCAAATAAGATGGGATTCTATTCAGCCCGTCTGAATTGACCATAAATTTTTAGAATTTGTGGTTATGCCAATATCCAATCTGTAATTTGCTGATCACTGCTGCCAATTTCTGTGGTACAACTGAGTTTGGTGAGACTTGAAAGTGGTTTTTGAGTTTGTGAAATATATGTTAAATTTGAGCACAAAAATGAAGAGGATGCATCAATAGCCACTGGATTCTGGAGGGTAGTTTTCTTCTTATTTCTTAATGTTTTAAATGTTCTTTAATGTTTCGTGCCCCTCTTGCTATGCTTAACCTGGCTGCCAGGCCTTATTATGAAACTATGATTATTACCTCTGTGCAATGCAAATGCTTTGTTTGAACTGTTTGCAGCATGTGTTGGATTCCAGTGCAGTCGATCTTGAAGAACAACGGTCTAGCGTATTGCAAGTACTGCAGCAGATTGGGGTTTCTGAAGATAAGCTGCAGAATATGATTGAAGTTTGGAATAAAGTAATACTAGTCTTCAATCTTATTCGACCTGCTTTTCTTTTGGTTGGCAGGGATTTCTTTTTTCCCCTTTCTTATCCTTTATCTTTTAATACTTAATGTGGGATTTGCATTTTTGGTCACCAATCGTGCTATCAACTGAAATTTTGAACCTCCTCAGATAGACCTCCGAGGAGAAGGTACTAGCATTGATGAGTCTCTCAACGAAGATGTAGATGAGGACGCCAGCTCTTTGGAAGAAGAAGGGGGATTCAGTACCAAATCTGATCCATCATCCAGAGTGGCTTTTGACAAGGATGTCATGGTACCTGGATCAGGAGAGAGCAAAGAGGCCATGGATGACGAACAGGACGAATTCTTGGAGGAATGGAGCACAAAAAACTGTGAGCAACGCAATTCATCCGAGTGGAAGATTGATGGGAATTCAGAATCTCTACCACAAGTTGGCCATCGTGTGGAGACCTCTGCCATAATGGGACTTGGTTTGCAAGAGTTGCTATATCTTATTGATGAGAAACTAACTGCAGGGAGATTACCAGAAAAGAAAAGCTATGAAGTCTTGAATCGTAAGTGGAGACCCTCTCGTGCAGTGGATGTCAGTGCAGCTGTGGAGTACATAGGATAGGGAAAGTTAATATCTAAATGTAAAATGCTGCCCGCAGCTATGGCCATGATAGGAATTCCGTATGAAAGTTCTGTGAAGGGAGCCAGTGTTTCATCTCTAGCAATCAGTCTTCACCTTTATAGAAAACAGCTTAACTTATGCATGTCAACATTGCTTGTCATCAAGGAGATGCTAGTCTTCCATGTTCTCGGGTTGAAGCTTGTAAATGAGAATAAAAGCAAGAAAGAGGAAATCCTAAGTTAAATAAAATTTCTTAGAACTAAAGCATCTTATACATTGATACAAAATCTAGTTTGTTTGTGCTTATATTTTTGCCACATTTTTATCAGAAAGGAGATTTTCTTTTGACCTTTTTGGTGAATATTTGACTTTTTGTTTTTGGATTAAATGCCCTAACCTAAGAAACGGAGAATGAGAAACTATTGTTATTCTTTCGATTAAAAGACATTATAACATTATAAAAATAGATACTTACGATACCATCCTTGTCTTGTTCGAAAAATGATAAAAAAAAAATAGTGGAAGTATTGCCAGAAAACGTTGTTCATCAATGTTTTTGTGGGATCGTTTGGGGTGGGGTGAATGAAATTTTGGTGGAAAAATGTGGTTATAATAAAGGGTGAAATAGTTAGTTTATATAAGAATATTATTGGAAATTATTAACATTGTTCTTTGGGGTTAATTTAGCCACAATTGGGTTAATCAAGGCCCACCCTAAAAGTATTATTTATGGAAAGTAAAAATTGTCATAATTGTTATAATAATTAGATAGTAAATTTCTATAAATCTCATAATTTGTATATGCTACAACTATGTACATAGCTCTCATGTTCTCCGTTTTTCAAATGCAAATGGATGAGTATTCATATTCTTATTCATTCACATATTTATTTTTATCATTAAATCATTGTAACCTATACATTTTGTACATTTATAAATAGTGGTTGAAAGAATGCTCAAACACACAACAAAGTTTACAGGAAATCTTTCTATCTTGTGTTCTTGTCTTCTTCTTGAGTTCTTTGATTATTAAAATTATTTTCTAACACATTATCAATACGATCTCACTCTTTAAAATCAACTTTGAAAATAAAAGAGCTTGGAAGGAAAAAGTTTGAAGATATACTTTATTATAAGTTTAATTTGTGCGATTAAATATTTGAGTAGTATATTTTGTTTGCATATATATAGTTATTTATAATGTTATTTACTATAAATTATATATAATGTTACTAAGAAAGTATGCTCTATAATTAGATCTACTACAATATTTTATATTAGAAATCAAAAGTCAAAATATGACAAATAAATAAATTTATTTAATACATTATCAATTAATTATGTTTTAGTCTTGATTTTTATAATACAAATAGTACAATAAGTTTGAGTTGATAGTATATAAGTTTTATCTTCAGTAAAGTTAAATATTAAAAGAGAGATGAGTTATCTTATCCTAGGAGGTCGGTTACTCTAAGTAAATTCGATCTAATCACCTTTTTCCTGGAGATTGTTTTACCAATTCATACAAATACTATATTTTCATTGAAATATCAATAGTTGAACATATATATAATCAATATATATATATATATATATATATATTATCTATTTTATTAAAAAATAGATTAAAATTTTAAATATTTATTATTTGATAGTCACATCCTAATATATTTTATATGTCTTATGATAACAACATGTTAAATCTTATGAAGTTAGAATTTGTAGCACTTGATCATATTTTAAGAAAAAAATTATTTATCATAGATTTTGAATACTCAAATCCATTTTGATGTGATAGGTCTTGGAGGCACCATCAAAGAGAGAAATAATGAGACCCTAAAAAATTGTGCTAAGACAATGATTTTTCTTAGTCACAATCTATGTGAGGAATTAAAAATTGAGTATCTTACAATAAAAAATCTAATTAAATTGTAGAAATGTTTGAAAGAAAGATATTACCATCAAAAGATAATATTTCTTCAAAAAGTTTGTTATGACTTGATGCATCGTCAATAACAAGACTTTAAAAGCTTAAATAGGTGTAAATCTGCAATATTTAGAATTAGCTCTCAATTATTACTATGTAAAAAAATCACTGATGATGATATGTTAGAAAAAATATTCTCTACTTTTCATGCCTCGAATATATTTCTACAACATTAGTATTGAGAAAAAGGTTTTAAGAAATATTCAAAGTTAATTTCATGTCTTTTTATGACAAAGCAAAATAAAGAGCTATTAATAAAAAATCGTGAACCATGTCCAACTAGTTCTACTTCATTCTCTAAAGCAAATGCAATAGCATCAAATTGCATTGGACAGGGAATAAATCGTAGTCGTGGTCGTAGATGTGGTCGAGGTTAAAATACATATCGTGGTAGTTATGAAAACTCTTCTCATCATAAGAAATAACATTAACCATCAGAAGTGAAAAAATAACAAGAAGAAAGAAGAAAAAGAAAAAAAAAAAATTGGACTGCATAATGTTTTAAAGAATTCTAAAAATATATGCTACAGGTGTAGTATGAGATAACATTGGTCACTTACTTATCATACGTCAAAGTATCTTGTTGATATTTATCAAATATCATTAAAATGTAGGGATAAATTTTATCTCTCAAAATGATGACTTGACTAAAGTCCTCTTGACATGACCCATTTAGATGTAGTAAATTTATTAAAAAAAAAACCTAGAAGAACAATGTGACTGATTCAAGATGGATTTTGAGGTTTTATTTTTTTGATTAAATTTATTAATTTTCATATATTTGTTTTTAATATGTATTGCTTTTGGTGTTTAATGTAATGTATTTTTCACATATATAAGAAAATACTATTTCTTACAAATATTTATTTTATTTCAATGAAGAAAATATGATGTTCATAGTCAAAATTTAGTTGGAATCAAGACCAAAAATAAAGATATTTGACTTGTGATAGTGCTACAATATATACCATACTTACAAATAAAAAAAATATTTTTTTCATTTGCTTATGCAAAAAGTTAATGTTAATACAATATCTGGTAATATAAAACTTATTGAAAGTTCCGGAAGAACTAACTTATTGTTACTCAAAGGAATAAAAATTATTATAAATGATTACTTTCTACTAAGTCTTGAAGAAACTTATTAAATTTCAAAGATATTAAACAAAATGTATCATATTAAGACAATTAATGAACATAATATTAAATACCTTACAAGTGTGGTATTAGATAAGAAACATGTCCTAGAAAAAAAATTACCCGTTTTTCCTTTGAGTTTATACTCAACGAATATTATAATAATTGGGATAAATGCTATAGTAAACTAAAAACTTATTGATGTAAATATCGTTAATACTTGGCATGATCGGCTAAGACATCTCAAGTTTATAATCATGCGAAGAATCATTGGGAATTCATACAAACATTTACTTAAGAACTAGAAAATTTTTAATTCTAGCGAATTTTTATGCATTGCATGTTCTTAAGAAAAGTTTATTATTAAATGATTACCAACTAAGATTGAAATTGAATCTCCTACATTTCTAAAACATATATAAGGTAACATATGTGGGCCCATTGTCGCAACCCACTTCATAAAAGTGACGTCACGACCGACACATAATACCATATACACTATCTCTACGTATATAACACTATGTCAGCATCTTACATTTAATCCTACTCAATATCCCTACAAAAATTTTGACAGAGTCTCATCTAAAATTTTGACTTATTCTAATAAATCTGTCACCTAATAAACACATTATCAATCCACAGTTCGCAACAACTAATATTAAACCACAAGCTTTCATCGACCATACCTCGTAGTTCATAATTTACAAAGTTTCGCTCTTAACTAGTGTAACCATATCCAAATCCCTCTAATGATATTACATATACAGTGATAATTATAATTATACAAAAGTACAACTCACACCAAATACTTAAACCTACGCACCCAGCAGTGATCGAAGATTCAACTATCCTTCTTGTGTTGGTTTCTTCCCTATATTATCTGTTCCTGAAATGTTAAAAATAATAAGTGAGCTACAACATGCCCAGTGAGTAATCTTTATCAATAACATTTAGATGCATTTAAATAATCATGTAGAAAATCAAATTAGATAAAACATTTAAATTCATCATGCACATTTAAACCATACATACATGCATTCAACATAGTGATCATGTTATTTTCAATGTATCATTTAACAAAACATATGCACATCCACATCTTTTAGAATTAAGGTTAGTCTCACTCCATGTCTAGCCTGGACAATAGTAAATTGTACCTCTAACTATCACCCACTCCACAACCATTTCGAAGATTATCACATAGAGAAAGGCTGATACTTCTCATGGCTCAGTCCCACATGGATTATCACATAAGAAGTATTATTCTCCAAGGCTCAGTCCATCAAAATGATATCGTATTTTAGATATGCTCTTACAAATCCAAAACACGCTGCCGTGTGAATACAGTTTATGGATTTCAAATCAAATGCAACAAATGTCAATATAAGTAGCATGCTTACATTCAAATTATTTTCATATTTACAATGTCATATAATAACCAAGATAAAGAGATATTCATAGATTATTAACAGCGTAACCCGCTGGATACGTATTTCACTTTCTGATACAATACCCAATCTCTCTCAAATTTACTGTAAAGTCCAGTAATATATAATCTACCATTTCATATATATTATATATTTTCATTTGCATTAGTTCTAATTTTATAAAAAACATAGTTTTGACATACTATCACCATTCATATAATGCCAAAAATAATCACCACTCACCAAAATTGCTGTCCAACCAAGTTCCAATATCCATTTCCAAAATTTAGGTTCCAATGCACCAAAATCAACCTATCACAAAACAATTTATATCCACAAATCACAATTAATTTATTTTTCTAAAAATTCTTAACCATATTTAATCGCATACGTGCATTAGACAACACGTATGACTGCGTATTAGCTCAAATATTTTCAATAATCTTTAAAATTAATTTCTTGCTCAAGTACCATATTTTTACCACAGAAAATAAAATAAATAGGCTTTCAGATCCTATTTTTCTATAATTTTCCTAAATTTTCATAAATAATTCTATTGATCAATTATTCACCAAAAATTCATTTGATATCCAAAATTCACAAATTTAGAGTCGATAGGTTCGTATTTTCATTATCTACATTCTTATAGGTCTCAATCAGATTTTTATTTGAGTTTAACATACCCAAAAACCTATCTAAATGTTATAACACTTTGAGTATTTATTTAAAAATCTACAGGGTAAACTAGTACAATCTAACCACATATTTGGGATCTACTTATCGTCAAGAGTGTTTTGGTATAATTTTTGTTGAGTTTTACTCATTGTAGAAAAATATTCAATGTTTGGGTACAGCTATAAAACACTGTCTACAATAAAAATTACACTTCTAGGATTGTATTACTCGGCTTATATAACATTTTTGTAACAAAAATTTGGAAAAATAGCTTACCTGCGCGATGAATCCGGCGAGAAAATCAGATTCTCCCCTTCTTTCTGTTCGTTGGGCCTTTCGTTTCTATTTTCCTTTTTTTTTCCTCCTGTGCGGTGCGTCTCGTAATGATGAAGAAATGACGAAATGAAGGATTTAAGATTTGAGCAACAAAGTCAACCGACCAATGTTATTAAATGGTAAAAAAGATTACCAAATTACCCTCCTAATCAATTAATTAGCCACTTTAAATTTTGTTTTCTCTCTTTTTTTTTCAACCTAATGTGCCAAGCTAAGGGATATATATATATATTGTCAATTATCAAATTGACCATAAATAAATGGCTTGCTCCACTTAATTGCCCATTAACAATCCACTTGATAATGTATTAATGCATTATATACATACATAGTATGTTTAGTTATTTCTTTTGTTATTATATATATTTTATATTTGAGAAATCTTATTAAATACATATTATTCCATTGTGTATATATATATATAAAAGTATATTTAACCAAAATTATACCCCCATTATTCATTCTTATACCTTAATTTAAATTAAGTAATTCAATTTAATCAATTTCTACACATCTATTTACTTCAATTAATTTATATACCTAATATATATTTTTAATACGTGTATATAATTAATACGTACATACACACGTACTTTATACGAATACATATATTTATACATATTTACCGTTATTTAAATTAATTTACATGTTAAATTTAAAATATAGAGTGTTACAATCTCCCCAACTTAAGAAATTTCGTCCTCGAAACTTAAATTAAAGGAACACACCTAAAGTAGTGAAAAGATCTGGAAATTGTTCCCGCACTTTATCTTCACGCTCCCAGGTTTGCTCTTCATTATCATGAAATTGTTACTTAACTCTGACTAACGGAATCTCCTTGTTCCGCAGCTTCTATACTCTTCTGGCTATGAGCTGAATAAGCTTTTCCTCATAGGTAGTGTCCTCCCCAACTTGTATCTGTGTTAAATCTAGAATATGCCTCGGATCTGGATAATATTTCCTTAACATAGATACATGAAACACATTATGGACACCAGCCAACTGAGGAGGTAGAGCAAGTCTGTATGTAACAAGACCAATTCTCTCCAAAATCTTGAATGGTCCAATAAAGCGTAGAGCTAATTTTCCTTTCACTCCAAATCTCATCTGACTTTTTTGAGGGGAAACCTTCAACAGTACTTAGTCACCCACTGCAAACTCTAAAGGTCTGTGTCGATGATCAAAATAGTTCTTTTGACGATCTTGGGCTTTCTTCAAATTTTGTCTAATCTGCTTAATCTTTTCTGTGTGATCTGCAATAATCTCTGGCCCAAGAACTGTGATTCCCCAACTTCATACCAACAAGTTGGAGATCTACACGGTCGACCATATAAAGCCTCATACAGTTCTATGCCAATACTAGCCTGATAATTATTATTATAAGCAAACTCACACAAAGATAAATATTCACTCCAAGTCCCACCAAACTCCAATATACACGATCTAAGCATATCCTCCAGCATCTGAATCACCCTCTCAGTCTGACCATCGGTCTGCGGGTGAAATGTTGTACTGAGACGGAGATAGGTACCAAATCGAGAGTGCATAACTTGCCAAAATCTCGATGTAAACCGCGAATCTCTATCTAACACAATAGATACAGGCACCCATGCAATCTCACAATCTCTTAAACATATAACCTGCTCAGTCGGTCTATCGAGTATCTG